>PVHP010004278.1:0-72159 GCA_004024765.1 Zapus hudsonius
AGAGAGAGAGAGAGAGAGAGAGAGAGAGAGAGAGAGAGAGAGAATATGGGCGCACCAGGGCCTCCAAGCAACTGCGAATGAACTCCAGACACATGCGCCCTCTTGTGCATCTGGCTGTATATGGGCACTGGGGAATGGAACTCTGGTCCTTCTGCATTGCAGGCAAACGTCTTAGCCGCTAAGCCATCTCTTCAGCCCTCTAAGGTTTTTTACAGGAAGGATAAACTAAAGGAGGAGGTCCCTCCTCCAGAGTGAGCCCTTCCTCCAGAGTGGGTGGCCCTCTCAGTAGGGGACAGGATGTAAGGAAGCTCAAGGAGAAGGAAATCTCTTCTTTTTCTTCCCCCACTCACCTCCCCCCAGCCCGTTTTTTGCTGGGGTCTGTTTGTGTCTGTGTGTGTGGTATTGGTGATGGCTTCTCTCTATGTTTGGACCTGTGAATGGGGGCTAGCCTCTTTCACCATTATGGAACTTCCCCTGGATATGTAACTTCAATAAATCTCTTCCTCCCATAACTGTGCCTGGTTTGGAGGTTCATCCCAGCAATGGGTGGCTGACTACAACAAACAGTATATGAGAACCTATCAAAGAACAATTTTTGAATAATTGTTTATATTCAGAGACATTTCTTTCCCAGAGTCACTCACTCAGATGCCTACTGTTGTGGTCAGCTTTCTAGTTGCTGTGCAGAAAGAACCCAAACATAAGTGGCTTGGGGAGGAATGGGTTTATTTGGCTTATGGACTTGAGGGGAGACTCCATCCTGGCAGGGAAAATGATGGCATGAGCAGAGGGGTGGACATCACCTCCGCCACAGCACTGCAAACAATGGCAGGAAGTTGTGCCAAATACTGGCAAGGGGAAGCTGGCTTATAATCCCCATAAACCCGCCCCCAACAACACAGCTCCATCAAGGCTGTAAAATTCAAACTGCCATCAGCTGAGTATCGATTACCCAGAACACATTCATTTGTTTGTGGGGGACACCTGGATCAAACCATGACACCTACCCTCTGGAGAACAGCATAGTCAACTCACAAAGCTCACACGACATCTTGGGTAGAAATCACACTAAATTGTAAGATTCAAGGTGAGATGGAAAAATGCAGAGATAACAGACTTTCAAAATTGCCCAAAGAAACACTGAAGTAAAGCAAAACATTTCTGTATATAAGACAGAGTTAGCAGCAATCCTATAAGATATAAAAGTGCATTAAGTGGATACTGAAACCAGCTTCCATTTTTCTCTTTCACCCAGCTAGTTACTTTGGCAAACTTAACAACTTCCACGTGCTGTAGCTAGCTGCATGTCTGTGTATGTGTAGACATATGGCATGCTTGGAGAACAAATTAAGAAGGAGTCAGTATTTGTGTGATTTCTCCAAAACACTCCCTGAGCTCATTCTTTGAAAAATGTATTAGTTAATTTAAAAACTGTAGCTGCATGCTACAGCGCTAGAAGGAGCCAGAGGACTTTGCTGCCTCAATAAAGAACTGTCATTCAGGTCTGCCCCTCCTCTGCCTGATCATGGCTCCCGATCCAGAGAAGAAAGAGAGGCATTATGGAAGCTCTGTCTTTCTGCAATTCATTCAACACACATTGAAGCCATTACATAATTATGTAACATTAATAGTTCTGTGTGTTCACTAGTGGGTTAGAGTTCATGAGGAACAGTGAAGTCACAGACAGGGTCCTGACATTCATGTGTTAAGGTCATGCTCACTGCTACCTATTCTGTTGTTAAAAAGGTAAGATTTCTGAAATGTGTATAAAAGCAATATTGGTGATTGAGGAATTTAGGATTCTACTTGTATTAACTGCCAAGGTTAAAGATAAAAATATCTTCAAGACAATTCCATGGATGCAGGGGGGTCAAAATACTTTGGCTTTACAAATCTGCCAGTTTCTAAAAATTGGATACAAATGTTTGTTCTTTTTAAAAAAGCAGTTTAATATCCCTTTTCCAAATGTGCTGCAAAATTTATCACTGTCTCACCCCTGGCACAATGCAAAACCACCACAGTAAATGAAATGCCTGAATTTAGCTGTGTACTCGTGCTAAGCTTGCAAGTAAAAAGTCATTAATGTCTCATTCTATACCATATATTAACCACAAGGAATATTCTAAAGACATTAAGTTCTGTGTCTGAAGAGCCCTGCCTCCAATTTCATGCTTTTTAAAACAGCTGCAACTCTGGGATCATGAAACAGTCAACCTCTCTTAAAAAGATTATTATATGCTATAAGCAGATACTATTTTGAAAATCACTCTAGTGTGTTTTTTGTTTGTTTGTTTGTTTTTAAAGAATCTCATATTGCCAGGTATGGCATTTCACAAATTTAATCCCAACACTGGGGAGACAGAGGCCGGAGGATTGCTGTGAGTTCGAGGCCAGCTAGGAACTACAGGTAAGATCCAGGTCAGCCTGGGCTAGACTGAGACCCTACCTTGAAAAAGAAACAAACAAAAAAGAATCTTCATTTTTAGTGAAGCTTTTAATAATTTATGACTAAATTCTTCAGTGGCAGTTTTTTAAAAGCCTGAATTCAGTACTATGTAATATTTTTCACTCCCTAATTACATAAATCAATAAATGTAAAAATAAAGTCAATAAGAAAAATTAAGTGCAAACATTGGGATCGATATTCAAAGCACAGAGATGGGAGGGCAGGGGTTAGCCTGCTGGGGTGTAGGATTTGGTGTGTCTTCATAGGCAGTGTTCACACTAGTGGCTACAGAATTCTACGGGTGACCAAAGGGGAGCTCAGCCCCAATCCTCCACTCCCAGCTCTCCTGCCAACTTTATCATCACCTCGTATTAGTGGATACACCAAACTAGCAGCCATAAACCCACGGAGCAAAATGATGCTCACATAACCAGGCAAGTCATTAAAAGGCAGGCAAACCTTTCAGTTTCCCATCAAAGTTTGGATTGGTAGCTACTTTTAAGCCAGGATGAGGTAGCAGAAAACAGGAAATGTTGGTGAAACAGGAGTGGATATGTTTTCGGACATTCTGTAGTTCTTCATGCTGGTTTCCTGAGACCTGAAATAAATCATTCTGAAGTGATCTTTCTCATGATATCAATTAATTAATTTCAATCAACAAAGAAATTCTGTGGCACATTATATTGGCTATGTCAGTCAGTCTGATTCCATAATCATAAAGACATGATGTGACTAAAACTAAAGAAAGAGAGCAGTCTTGGGTCAATGTGACCACACAGCCCCTTCTACATATAGCAAACATACGGCACAGGCATCACAGTTAACAGGGTCTGCTTTTGACTAAGGTGGGCCTTCCCATGTTTTAGCACCAACTACTGGGGCTTTACTCTAGTCCCTACAGATTCAAGTTTTCTTTTCTTTTTTTTTTTGTGGTGTGTGTGCATGCATGCATGTATGCTTGTTTGAATGTGTATGGATGTGCGTGCAGGTATGTGTGGAAGCCAAAGACGACTTGGATGTCATCCTCAAGAACATCATCCATCTCTTTCTGAAACAGTTTCCCACTGGTCTGGAGCTCAGCTATTGGGTTATATTTGCTGGGAAGTTAACTCCAGGGATGCTCCTGTCTCTGCCTTCACAGTGCTGGATTACAGGCATGCAGAACTCTGAATATTATACAATTACCTCCTAGCATTTATGTGAATGCTGAGGATTGAACCCAGGTCCTCATATCTGTGAAGCAAACACTTGACTGGCTGTACTATCTCCCCAGCCCTCAAATTCAAGTTCTAATTCAAAGCACTCATAGAAGACACAGATTGTAAAATATTCCTATTCTTTTCAAAAGATGCTCAAGCAGATTTTTTTAATTGGTAGGTATACACTTGAATTCCAGAAAGGTATTGCATACAAGCCTCCATCTCTTTTAGACATGCATGTGACAGTCTGTAGTACAGACACAACTCTATAAGCAACCATAAGTCTAAAAAACTGAGCTTAGGAATTTTCCCTCTTGATTTCTCAGTAGGCATTTTTGTGGTATCTGATCAGTGCAAATGATTTGTGTTATAATGGCTATCATGACATAAGAAGTCCTTCTAATACCATATTCTGTAAACGACTAGCAAAATTCTCTAAGCCCTACTTTGGAGATTTCTGCATGAGATATTTGGTTAAACAGCTGCTGAAATATGAATATTTGTACTGTAGTCTTGAACTGATTCAATTCTTCAAAGTAAAAGTTACCTTTAGTAACAAATAACTATTTCACATAGCTACAAAATAATCATCTATATCAAAATTATTGATTATATTTTAAATTACAATTCTAAAAATAGTTTATTAAATTTATATTTATTTCTAGAGATATTATGAGGGTCAAATGAAATTGTAGCTACTGAATATTCAGTAAGTTACTCAACAAAAATAACTACAGATTAGCACTGGTGAAATTTCATGTACTTAAATATCTAACAAACCTTGAGGCGTTTTTCCAAGAATTTGGCACCACCATCAGCTCCATATGAAAACTCGTATGGAAAACTCCAGTCTCGAACAAGAAAGATCAGACTCTAAAAAGTGATAAGAAAGGATTCATATGGGTACTTTAAGGTGCATCCCTCTGCCTTTTATTGAAACCAATTCTAATACCATTGTATCTTTATTTAAAAATATTTTTATTAGAGAGAGAGAGAGAGAACATGGGAACACCAAGGCCTCCTGACACTGCAAACTCTAGATGCATGTGCCACATTTTGCCACATTGTGCATTTGGAGTTATGTGGGCACTGGGGAATTGAACTCTGGCCAACAGGCTTTGCAATCAAGTGCCTCTAAATGCCGAGCCATCTCCTCAGCCCCACTGTATATTAATAGTGTTCTTTATCCTATTGTGGAATTAAAAGGCAAACATCGACCTTTGAAAGTTTACGTGCAGTCTCTTGTCTATGACAGCATCTACATGATTCCACTGAGAATGCATAATTACAAAGCTTTTATGTGATGAATGTGCCCCACTCAGAGATGACACACAGTGCTCACTGTTAAGCTGCCTGAATGGAGCTGAGTGACCATAACCAGATTGGTATGGCATGTTCTTATGAGTCTTCCTTTAATTTCTTTTTAAACTTTTGAGACAGGGTTTTACTGTTTAGTCCAAGCTGGCCTTGAATTCACTATGTATCCAGGCTGGCCTCAAAGTCACTGAAATCCTCTTGTCTCAACCTCTTGAGTGCTGGAATGATGATCAGCATGCTCCACCTAAAGCAAACTCTTTTCTTAAATTATTTTAATATAGAAATGGTAATACAAATTTTTATTACAAAAGTTCCAATTACATGGCAAAGTCTATGGAAGAAATTTTTTTAGTGAAGAAAATTTAAAATGCACTCTAAACCTCATCTAGATGCAACCATAATTAACATTTGGTGAGCAGTATATATATATATATATATATATATATATATATATATACAATGGAGTAGAGCTAGAGTTTAAGAAAAAGAAAAGAATTTATTAAAACAGGCTTGATTCAATGTTGCATCTAAGTAAAAACATTGCATTAAAATATAACTGAAATAAACTGACTAACAGGAACTTGAGATGTATTTTAGAAGATGCTGACTTCCCAGTTAGTGATCTCTAAATGGTCTAACTTTAAACGGATGCCCATTTGTTGAAATGTCATCAAAATATAATTACAAGCATGTTTACCTCAAATAAGTATTTTGAATATAGTAAGTTAGCTAGGAAATAAATTTTGGAGACTAGAGGTTTGTGAACCAGGATAAATAAAACGAATTATGTGGATTTGGCTAGATTGTGCATTTTTCTTGGGAAATTTCAGTCTCATTTCTTGCTTTTTCACTAGACATCTTCCCTCAAAGAAGTGAGATATTTTTAGAAAAGCCAACATTAAGTCTTCCTTTTTCAAATTAACAAACAACCCTACTAGTAATCATGAACTGAATGCCAGGGTTTAAGCTCCCAACTTCACTACCAAGGCTTCTATCCAGAATGTACTGGCTGGCTCTCTGTCCAAAAAAAGAGCTTTGACTTATATAGCATTTGCCAGTTTCTATGGGGCAAATACATCCACTATGGATGATGTCCAGCTCATAGTAGTTTAGCAATTGGCTTCCATAATTCCTGAATATTAATATGTTTCTCAGGAAGTGGTTTGAGCTAACTCTAGTATACACACTACTCCCATTCCATGATTTATATTTTACCACATGGAATTCTATGATTTAAAGTCCTCATTTCAAAAGCCATGTTTTCCTACACTGCTGGATATTGCTATGTTCATACATATAGGGAGAGACAGTAAACAAGACTACACATTAACTTGATGAAAAACACATGGAGTCATAATAATTTTTTAAATTTATGTATGAGGAGAGAGAGAAAATAGGCATGTCAGGGCCTCTTGCCACTGCAAACACTCTCTAGACACAGATGCTACGTTGTGCATCTGGCATTACGTGGGTACTGGAGAGTCAATCAATGGCCAGCAGGCTTTGCAAGCCAGTGCCTTTTAACCTCCGTGTCATCTCCCCTGTCCTTTAATGGTTTTCTAGGTGAATTAAATTGAGTTGGACAAATGATGAGCCCATGCTCTCTTAATCCTATAAGTGGTGTTTTTTAAATCATAAGAAATGTACCCTTTGTTAATTTCTCTTTGGAAACTACAGACTTTAGAAAATTTTTCAAAAGGGATAGTATGGCCGGGCGTGGTGGCGCACGCCTTTAGTCCCAGCACTCAGGAGGCAGAGGTAGGAGGATCGCCATGAGTTCGAGGCCACCCTGAGACTACAGAGTGAATTCCAGATCAGCCTGGGCTAGAGTGAGACCCTACCTCAAAAAGAAGGGGGGGAAATGTTATGCCATTAATCATAGCTGACAGTGAAAAGTGCAATAAAAATCCAAGTGCTCAACAATGCTCAGACAACTGGTGGGTGGTTATATAAGCTATGGTATATTCATATAATACATAGATATTAATGTTATATATATATAGACTATGTCAGCACATGTGTTTATATTATAATATAAAAGGTTAAATGGGGCTGGAGGGATGGCTTCACAGTTAAGGGATTTTGCTTGTGAAGCCTTCTGATCCAGGTTTGATTCCCTAGCACCCATGTCAAGGGAGACACAAAAGGTGAAGCATCTGCTGTTTGCAACAGCAAGAGACCCTGATATTCCCATACACACATAAATAGAAATATTTTATAAACTGGCTGGTCCCTAACAATGTGTACAAAAATATAAAATGAAAATAAAAATGTTCTGTCCTCCCAACATGACCCCAACAGTGGTTACAATGCCCCCACACGACCAGCATGGTTCTGAGCCCATCACCATTTTGCCATGGAGGACAGAGGAAGACAAAAGGAATGAGACAACCAAACAGAGGAAGGACGACCTAGAATGAGGAGGGTCCTCGGGTGATGGGGAGTGAGATAGGGGAGACAAAAAAAGATAACAGGATGGAAAGGCTATATATATGCAAAAATTCTCAATTGATTTCTTAAAAGTTTAGATATTGAAAATATCATAAATATGTGAAATTACTCTGCCATGCTCTGAGGGAAAGACTGATCTAGAATCTGTAGCCAATAAACCTGAGCTAGTTTTGAGTGTGTTTAATCAATCAGTTTCTGTTCTAACTTCAGTTTCAGGTAAAAATAAATGAAATGATTTTAAGCCTGCCTAAGCAGCAGTTTGCTTCGGTCAACAGCCAGGAAAGCTAACCCATCAGCGAGAGACTCATACTTCCTGTCCGTTAAGTAGTGGAAGGCTGGCTCCAGGAAACCCATTCTCCACATTTATAACCTATATAAAGCAGGCTTCAACAGAAGACACGTTGTAAGACTGGCATTAACCCACAAACCCCAAACAAGCCCCAAAGCCTCCATATGGTGATCAGTGTGCTTTGCTCAGTGAGAGTGGGCCTCTCTGGCACAGCTGTGCCTAATTACAAACAATTTCATCATGGGCTTTACATCCAGTTCCACCTCAGACAGTTCTGGAAGCCCCACTGAGAGAGTTTTGGAAGGCTTCACTTGGCACTGTTGTTCTCTGTGGTTCTTGGATTAGTGAATGCACTCACTCTGTCTTTGGAATTTGCCTCTTGGCGACTGTCTCAACAACAATGTGAGTTCTAATTTGACTTACTGAACTCTTATAATGGATTAGTTTGTTATCTTATAATATTATAACCTAAAAGGTCTTTGTAGAAGGTTGATTGTTAGTCTTAAGTCTTTGTATAGAGTAATTAAACTTTTAGTGCATTCTTTAGATAAAGTCTCCTATGAGGTGATTAGACCTTTTGGGTGCACTAGTCAGTAAAATGTTTCACCATTAACCTGTTTATGCTTTTGCCTTTGGCTTATGAGTTTGTTTCTTTTATTTAACATGTTTACACAATCTATGAGTTTTGCCCTCTTTTCCCCTTCCTCCTCCTGCTCTTCTTCCTCCTTCCCTTTTCTCTTTCTTTTCTTTCTCCTCCTTCTTCCCCTCCCCTCTCAGGTTGAACCCAAAGTCTTGGACACGCTAGACAAACCCTCTATCACTGTATCTCTAAGCCCCTATTTTGTCTTGAATTGCCCTGTACTGTTGGCAGTATATAACTCTTTCATAATGAACAGATGGAAGGATAAACCTCAGCTATCTCTAACCCAATTCAAACATTCCCCAAGATTAAATTATTAGACTGGCATCCAATGCATGCAAAAATGACTGGTCAAACTTTGCCTTTGTCTAGGGCTGAGTTTAAAGGAATTTCTTTAATCCCAGAAGATAGAAATTTGCTACAAAGTTATTTCAGGATCTTAGCAGACATTTACTGTCCCAAACTGTCCACTTGTTAGACCAGATGGGAAAAAAAAATGGGTAAAAGCACTAGGATGAAAGAGGAGAATATTTAAATAACTCCACTTTTATTAAAAGTAACAGATTTGACAAATTTAATAGCTTTTAGGGAGTAAAAAAATAGGAAAAACACCTCAGAATTCCATTTCTGAAGACTTTCTCTTAAAAAGTGAATAAAGATTCAAAATTGTAAACAAAATAAAAATGAAACCAATAGAAAACTTTAAAATTAACTTCAGGAAACCTTCAAATGATATATATTTGTTTTATTTTCAAGGTAGAATCTCACTCTAACCCAGACTGACCTGAACTCACTCTATAGTACCAGGCTGGCCTCGAACTCACATGATCTTCCTACCTCCGACTCCCGAGTGCTAGGATTAGAGGTGTGTACCCTCACACCCAGCTTCACATGATATTTTCAATCTTAAATAACTGAAGTTAAAAAATGTGCATTGTGGAAAAAAACATGAGGCTTAAAATGTAAAATATGGAATCAGGAGAAAAATATTTGGATGAGATATTATCAATGTAAAAATCTCTAGGATAGGTCAGATTTTCTAGAGGGAATGAATACTTAACAAGGTAGAAATAAAAACAATACCAACATGTTCTTTGTTATCTAAGAGTCATCAGGAGCCTTTAGATAGGAACATCTGTGGACATTAGCATTGGAGGAACAAATGTCTCATACTGGCCAAGAATACTTATGCCCTGAATTTATTTAACAAACTGAAAAATCTTTTAAAACAAAACTCTTCAACAAAATAGAAAAATGAGAAATGATGACAGAAAAGACTAGATTAACCCTTTTCAAATGGTTCTAAACATTTTATATTAAGATATCAGGTAGTAAGTAGTAGGTATTAAGTCAGCAGCATTGCACACATCAAAACATCACGGCCTTGGCCTCCTTGGCCTGGTGACCAAGGCCCCTCCTCCTTGTCTGATTACTTAAAGCATCTGCAGGCCAAGCCCTAGGATCCTCTTTAAATCTGATGGCACCACACACAGTACAACCACCACTTCTCGCGAAAAACATATTTTTCTGTTAGTCTTAACAATGAGAGATGTAATTTTCTTTCTTTTGTTTAACTACTGTTGCTACCCACCAAAGAATCTCTTGGTAGTGTTTCTGAAGTTTGAGAAAGGGCCATGGCTGGTGCAAGTATTTTGGACACTGTTTCATAAAGTTATTTGTTTGTTTATGGGCCACAGCATAAAAAGATAAAGATATTAAGGGAGACATGTCACAGCTGCATCAGACCTTGAATTCGGGTCTTTTGTTTGAGTTCAATATATTTTCTTTTTTAAAAAAATATTTTATTTATTCATTTTCAAGCAGAGAGAGAGAGAGAGAGAGAGAGAGAGAGAGAGAGAGAGCGCACCAGGGCCACCACCTTGTGGGTCTGGCTTATGTGGGTCCTAGGGAATTGAACCTGGGGCCTTAGGCACTGGAGGAAAGTGCCTTAACTGCTGAGCCATCTCTCCAGCCCTCAATGGATTTTCTTATATGCAAACTATATACAATTCCAAATGTGTGCTTAATATCACCATTAGTGGGCAGTTGTTGAACATTCAGTTTGAGAAATGTCATATATATATATATATATATATATATATATATATATATATGTGGTAGTCTAGTCTAGGCTAAAAAAGCAAGTCAAAAAGCTTCTTCTCTTAAGGTTTTCCATATATTAGTCAACAAGTTGAGTTATGCTCATGAAAAGGTAAGGCCACAAATTATAGTTCAACAAGGACTAGGAGCAGAAAGACAGGCACTGAAAGACAGCCGTTGGCCTCAAGGCCTTGGAACCTACGGCCTGGGTTGAGACCAGTTCTGCAACTTCATGATACGTATGCCAGGATTAAGTAAGTCTCTTAACCTCTCTAGTCTTGGGTTTTCTTGTTGAATAAAGTAGAGAAAGAGGGTAATTAGAGGATCACAATATACTGTATGCATGTGGGAACCAAGAGAACCCTGGTCTCTGCCCCTCACCTAATTCTCTGTGGCCAGATGAGTAATTCTGCTAGTTCACACCATTCTCAGATCACCTCAATTGCTCTCTGGAAAGAAATGAATAGGTTAGGTAGCTTTCTCAGATATCTGTCCTTTTCCTGAGGTCTATCATATCTTAATTTTTAGCCTAGCAGGCAGACAGTACCCTCTCTTTTTTCTCAGTGAGATCATGTATTTCTCTGGTATTACTCTGGCAATTTCAAGAAATACAGCTATTTATTTGACCAAGAATGTTTTGTTTCAAAGTAGCTTGAGTCACTTGAGTCTCTATAAGTGAAATAAAGTATCCTAAGGTATAATTAAGTAAACTAGATGTGCACATGTAGGCCCAATTTGAACAGAAACTGAGGAGAGAGACTCTCTCCTCCTGATAGCATCATGTCCCCTTATTTTCCAGCAGTTGTCCATCTGAGATGACATGGTTGATCAGCTCACTAACAACTACATCTCCACTAGGAAGGATGTGAAGAACTGTGATTTTATTTTTATTTCAAAAAGAGGACTCACATATTTTTCTAAAGCCAGAAATGTTGGTAAACCTTTAAGTGTATGAAGGTAATAATAAAAACATTATGGGAGGGCTGGTGATGCAGCTCAGTGGTAGACTGCTTGCATAGCATGTGTAAGGTCTAAAATAGAAAAAGGAAAAAACTGGGAAAGTAAAGTACTTAATGCTGAATAAATGTGAGGTAAGAGAATAAATACATGTAAACTACCCTACTCCACATTCAAGAAGGAAATAAGGTTTGCAAGAGAAAGAAAATAAAACTTACATGCAGGAAAGCTTCAAAAGAATTTATGGTGAACAGCAGTGGACCTTGCAAGCCTTAAGACTGACCAGCCAGGCCAAATGTGCCAACTGGGGCAATAGTGGCATGTCTCTTGTGAGGAAAACCAACTGCTCTCTAACTAAACTGGAGGTCCGCTCCACAGGAGGGAAAGCATGCCCAGTACTAAAGACCTAGTAAAAACCCTATACTGGGGGAGGTCATGAGCCCTGGGGGAGTAACATTGGCTGTTATCTGGCTAATCTCCCATACAAGCACTTTGTTGTTGTTTTAATGAGCATACCCATATGATGCTACTATCACTCTTCTCTAGAGAAGCCTTTCTTTTTTAGATGGCAGTGACCATTGGGAAAATGCAAAAAGCACCATAGTGCTGAGAAGAAATGACAGTGGAATGTTCAGCACTGGGACATCTCTACCACACTTCCTGAGGCTCAGGGTCTATTGAGGAAAAGATGGTGGAAAGATTGTAAGAGCCAAAGGAAGGGTAGGACTGCTTTACAATGCAAACTTCCAGACACAAAATGGCCTTGATATTAATGATTTTTCAATGCCCAATAAAATCTATACATTATGGGAAGAAAAGATGATGACACCAAAACAAATCAGAGACTAATTGAGAGGGGGAAGAAATATGGGAGAGAGTGAGGAGAGAATCATAATGGCTCTGATTATGGAAGCTATCAATAAAAAGTTAAAAAGAATTTATGCCAGTAATTTTCAGTGGAATTGGCCCTCAAACATACCGCACTGAAGAATGATATGGAAGTGCAGATCCCCTAGTTTCAATACTGAGACTCTCGTTTAATAGAACTGTGGCTCAGAAGTAATTCTAACTTGTGTGTGTTTAAGCTTTTGTTCTGTATCCATCATGAAAGGTACAAATGTCACTCAACCCTCTCTCTTCTTTGTTAGCCATACTGCCTTAATCCTGCCAGCTTTCCCCCTCCTGTGTCAGGGCTCAAGGCTCCAAGATGGCCAGGAGTCACTGGATATATCTAGGGCTCTGGCCTAAAGAGATCACAGTTCAAGAACATCATGGGTACTATTTAAGTTTATTGTACTTATAAAGTACTTATAAGTTTATTGTAGTTATAAACATACCCACCACATAGACATGGCCAGTGAGAAATATACTAACATTTAAAATACTGACTTAGTGAATCATGACACTATCTATACTTGTTAATCTACTGGGAATGCTCTATTTGTTGTGGCCTGTATAATTAGAGGTCATTAATGGTTGAACTCCTGGGCTGCTATAGCCAAAGAGAGCATTTAGTGATAAAACACATCAGGATCTGTATTCCAACCTAGGAGAGAATCTGTTTTCAGCTGGGACACAATAATAAACTACATGACAAAGTGACCCTTCCTGCCTGCCAGCTCTCAGCCCAACAAGCAGACCTGAGAGAGCCACAAGCCACACAATGGAAAATGCGCCTTTCCTGGGGTCACAAGTAACTGATGGCTGACCATTTAGCAGAGAACAGAGGAATCCAAGCTTGCTAGGGATTGGATTTAGAGTGAACCTCAAATAACACCCAGACCCAAGGATGCAATCATTCAACAGAGCAATGTGGGACCAGGTGTGGCTCATGTGAGTTCAAATGACCTGAGGTTTGAATATATTTGCATTTTACCTTTTAATTATATGATGTGTTTTTAAAAATCTCAAATATTATCAAATGGCTTTGGATGCCATTTTCACTACTTAACTTTCTCATTTTAATTGCAGAAAGATTTATAAGCTCACACTTGTTTGTGTTAGTCAAAATTGTGTGTGTGATGCAGTGTAGTGTCTGCACATGTAGGCATAAAGCAGCACACACATCTGGTGCTCATTTGCAGTAGCAAAAGGTCCTGGCATACCTACTGTGTGTGAAGATGCATGCGCCCAGTGTTACTTGAATACCAACTCACTCTATCACTCTTCTGCTTTACTCCTCTGGATGAAGGCTCTCACTGAGCCTGGAGATGACTTTTTTTTTTTTACCAGACTGGCTGACCAGAGAGTCCTGTCGATTCTTCTGTCCCCCTTCCTCCACCCCAGCTACAGGCATGCATGGCCACTCTTGGCCTTTCATTCTGGTCTTCGTGCTTGTATGGCAAGCACTCTTACCCAATCAACCCTATTCCAGCTCACTACTGGTCTCTTTTCTAGGATATTTCATAATGCCAACAGTTCACTGACAAGTAGTAAACTCAATAATAAAATAAAATAAAAAGGGGAAATAGTACTTTCCCCTACTATTTGTTTTTAGATCACTGATTTTTTTTAAATCCAAGGCAATAACACTATCATCTAATCTATTCTTCCTTCCTATGTATCTGCCTATCATCCTTACATCTACTTTATCACATCATTGGTTACTCTTTGGGTCTTGGTTACTCTGGCAATGTAAGAAGGTGTAAGAAGTAGTGACACCTGCTGGCAAGATTTAAGTTCCTTCCTAGGATGCACAGTGGAGGCCACAGTGTGTGTGTGTGTGTGTGTGTGTGTGTGTGTGTGTGTGTGTGTGTACATTATGCAGAAAAGTCAATGTGACTAGCCACCTGTGATGGTTAAGTTTTGATGTCAACTTGACCTTTCAAGTAATCTTGGGTGGGTCTCTGAGGATGTTCACAGGAAGGCAGCCTCTCAGTAGGGGGCAAGATGTAAGGAAGCTCAAATAAACTGGAAGTAAACATCCTTTCCTGTGTGGGCAGGGCAGGAAGGAAAGTCCAGAGACACAGGAAGCCATTAAGTCTGGGGAAGGGTTGCAAGACCCCACCCTAAGCCTATATAAAGGTGAAGAAATTTTCTTTGGCCTCCTGCCTGTTTGCTGTTCGGCATGTGTGGTGTTGCTGATGGGTTTCTCTCTCTGCTTGGACCTGTGAAAGAGGGCCAGTCTCTTTCACTGTTATGGAACTTCCCCTCAATCTGTAGTTTCAATAAATACCTTCCTCCACCCAAATTGTGCCTGGTTTGGAGATTCATCCCAGCGGCATGTGGCTGACTATGAGACCACCTCAAGCTTGGTGTGAAGATGATTTGTTTCACAGCAATGGAAACTAATATGGCTCATTTTAATTAAATTATTTGCAGGCAGAAGTTGTAATTTTTACTCTGTCCTTTACCCACCGATTGGATTCCCTGTGTGCACATACTTCCCTGTGGTTATGATCTATCTTGAGTGGTGGTGCCTAACTAAAGCTTTGCCTGGGCTCCTGGCAGGTGTAGGAGGAATCAGGCTTCAGACGCTGTATACGTCTGTACCACTTGCGAGGGCTGCTTGACTAAGGTTCTTTCTAATCGTTGTTGCTATGAAAAAGAGGAGGACTAGAAGGGGACATAAAAACAACTGTGATCAGATACTGCTCTGATGGTACTCTCCTGACCCCAGTATTAGCGGAGTTGTCAAGGTCAAGCCCTGACTCTGGCAGGCAGCCCAAATAAGCAAGGCTCAGTCACATGTCCTCAATATACCAATTAAAGACACAAGTAATAGTGAAAAGCAGAGAAAGGAGACTTACTCAATGTAACCACACTGAAAAGAGGAGCACATAAAGGGGTCCAGTGACCCTCCAAGTCTACCTGCAGGGGTATTTCCATGAGGTTTAGATTTAAATAAAGGGCAAGAAATATGCATCATTAAGCACATAGAGCCCATCATTGTACTGGCTCCCATCTGACCTGGAGTGTGGCCCGGTAAGCCAGACTGGTGTGAAGTCTCTTCCTGGGAAGCAAGTTCCCCTTTTGCTGGCATCAGTCCTTCAGCTTTTCCTCCTCGAAGCATGAGATTCCAGGGAAAGTTCAATTCTTTGGGATTCTCTTTTTCAATAGTTTGACAGCCAAAAGGAGAGGCACAATATCTCTTTAGAATATATTCGTTCCTGTTGCTGTTCTAGTTTGTGGCAGTGGAAGAAAGAAAGGGGTTCCTCCAAAGACTCACCTCCAGTGCCCTCTCTGATGATCAGCCAGAGTTTATTGTGATTTGCAACCCACACTGATGGTCCCGTGTTGTTTTTGTTTAATTTCCTTCTGGCTTCTGTGATATATTTAGAGCTGGGCCCCAGGGGGGGAGTAGCTGACACTCTTCCAGGAACCAGAATATCTATTTCTTTTTATTTCCCCACTTCTATCTTCTCCACATCAAATAACACTGAATAGGTTTTAAAAATGAAATAAATATGTCTCTCAATATTACAGTGATAGCCTCCGGAGAATTTGCCATCATTCGCCTTTCACCCACCTGAAAAGGCTTCAGGAATGTTTCCTCCATTGCCAGCCTGCCATACTCAGTGAAAAGCTGGAAGAAAAATCACGTGTACAGAGAGGAAGAGAGTGGGCGAAGCGGCAAGAAGGAGAGGGAGAGAGTAAAGAGTGAAAGAGGGAGAGGGAAGGAGAGGAAGAGAGGGAATAAATAAGGAGAGGGGGAGGGAGAGAGATCAGTATTTGCAGTTTTACTTCCTGGCTTTCTTATTTTCATCTCCCTCCCAGCTATAACAGAATACTATAATAATAAGATTGAAATAATAATTTTCAGGAAATAAGTATAAGTTAGCAAAAGCAGAGCTACAGTAACTGGATATATAAAGTTTAAGGATAAGAGGTTCATTTTTTGTGTGTGCTGAGGATTGAACCCAGGTCTCATGCATGCTAAGCTACACTACTAAGCTACACTTTCAGACCTAAAACTAATAATACCTTTTATTTACAAATTATTTATTTATTTGCAAGGGGGAAAGAAAGAGAGAATATAGGCATACCAGGGTCTCTAGCCATTGTAAACGGACTCCAAATGAAAGCACCACTTTGTGCAGCTTGCTTTACATGGGTACTAGGGAATTGAACCCAGGTCATTTAAACTTGGCAGGCAAGTGCCTTAACCACTGATCAATTCCTTCAGTCCTAATAATACCTTTTATATCTAGAAAGTAGAACTTTTTTTTTGAAGGTGGAAGAAAACACATGTTAAATGACATCCCAAAACAAAACTTATCTAAGATTATGGGACCATATACCACAAAGCATACATTTACAAAAGCTGTGGCCTGAGGAAATTAAAAGGTATAATACCAAGTTACAAAAGAATTGGGCATTTAATAAGAAGCGAATCAAATGTACTGCCCTCTCTTATTTTTCATTGTTTCCAATTAACATTCTGAGGCAAGATAATCTGAGTTTTTGTGTTATCACAAAAGTAAGATTTTAGAGAGCACAGGCCTGAGGAGGTAACTGTGATGGGGGCTTCTGATGAGGGTACCATTCAGACTGGCTGAACAGGTTTCCCCACATGACACAGGAATTGTCCCTTTCCCACAGGCTTCTTGGAGCCAGGGAAGAATGCTAACACTCAGGATTCCCATTCCTTAGCATCATTCCCCGTGGGAGCAGTGGGAATCGAGAAAGCAAAGGGCCATCACCAGGCTCCTGATTAGACTGATGAAATGAAACTCTGGAATTTGTCTACAAGGAAGCTCGTCCAGGGATTACATGCTCTCATTAGAACTGTATAGAAACATAACTTGAATTCACAATCACTTCTGAGAAAGACTGAATTCTTGTCATTTATAAGAAAAAATAATAATAAATGCTGCTTACTCAATATCAAAGTCTAAAATCAGTCCTTTGTAGATATCTGGACTGGACTGAACATGTCATTAATTTGAAAAATCAGAAGTAATTGTTATTATTGTGAAAAACCATTTAACAATTATTTCATGTACTGCCTATTTGTTATAAATGATCAGTGTGAGATACCAGACAGATATGTGGTAGTAATACTGGAAGTGAATTCCAAATGATATTTCTAATGTCATGGACTAATTTGCTTTACTATCCTTTATATCTGTAAAACTTTCTATAAAATACATAGAAAGAGAACACTGAGAGAAACAATAGTTTTGTCATCTACTAAAAATAACCTGAACTTTCTGAAAAGAGAAGACAGCTCTATTATAGAGATGAAAAAATCTTTAGGAAATATCTCATATTTAATTATTTGGATTCTAACTTCTTGGGGAGTGGAAGGACTACTACACCCTTCCAGGTGACCTGATCTTTATTCTCACTCTACCATTAATTACATGAGCTTCAGCAAGTCACTGATTTTTTTAATCCTCATTTTCCTCATCTATAAAACATGAAGAATAAAAAGCAGGTGTCACTGAGGTCGTCAGATCTGAAGTAGAATTGTTTCATTTTCATCAGGCAGCCTCAAGATGTTCCTAGCTACAAAATGGTTTCAAGGAAAGATAGATATTATAGTCATAATTATCAAACCCCTGACCTTAAGATGTCAACTTCACATTTCTGTTTCCATTTTGAGTTGGCAAATATTTTCACATATATAGCTCTGATGGCAAGTAGCTTTATGGAAACACAGGGATTTGAAACCTGAATTAGAATAAACACATTCACACAAGAACAAGGGACCTGACAATAAGATGACCTTTATCTGGTTGTGTTTCCAAACCATTCCCCAAAGTTCTGCTTTGCACATCCAAAAGACCACCAAACAGACAAAAAGTGCAAATGCTTTTACCTGGAGGTGCTGAAGATCATCCTCCTGGACATTTTGGGATAAGTTGTATACCTTGATTATAAAACAAGTCCAAATAAAGAAGATAGTCATCATCACCCAAAGCACTTAGTCTTTCTCTGCTTTTATAAATATCAGTTGTTACACAAATGATCTATCTATCTATCTATCTATCTATCTATCTATCTATCTATCTTAACATGAGGACATCTATAAAACCTTGAGAGGAGTAAATGAAACTTGGGAGACAATGTACAATAATCTTAAAATGCTGTAGAAATACTAGAGTCACCTGCTTTACAGTCCAATATGAATTTACTTTATGAATCTAATTAAAAAATTATTCAATAAAATAAACACTCTGCCAAGAACACCAAAAGAGTACCAATCTAAATCTGAGTTACCCATATGGAAAATTGTTTGTAGGATTGTTTGTTTTTCGTGGTCTGAGGGATCCAACCCAGTTCCTGGTACACACTAGGCAAGTACTCTCCCGCTGAGCTACACAAGTCCTTTTTTATTTTTCATTTTGAGAGGAGTATCTCATTTTGCCCAAACTTACAATCTTCTTGCCTCAACCTCCTGAGAAACTAGGATTACACGGGTGAACCAACATACTCAACTGGAAAACTTGCTTTGAAAAATAATGTATATGTGTTCACAATTTATTTTATTTATGCCTACGGAAAGTCCCACCACAGAAAGCTCGGTGCTGAATTTGTGCTTATATCCCTCTATATTTACATCACAGCATGAAGATGACATGTTTTTACTCTGAAGGGTTAAATATCAGTCACATCAAAGACAAGTTAAGGGTACTAATACAAATAGTGTCTTTTGTGTATTAAATAACATCATTTTTAAACAACAGTTTAAAATAGTCAAGTTGTAAGGCCTTAGCAAAGTTTTTCTATGAAAAGGTTCAATTTATTCAGGTCAAATATAAATAATATTAAAGAGTAAGACCAATCTGATTTTGATTGGCATGTGTAAAGGGGATTTTACTAGTAGAAAGAATAAAGACATTAAGTCAGTACTTTAAGGGCTCAATCAAGAAGTAGATTTTTAAAAGCGTCCATCATAGGCCGTGACTTATTTATTTATTTATTTATGTAAAAGCAGAGAGGGAGATAGGGAGGGAGAGAGGAGAGAGAGAGAGAATGGGCACACCAGGGCTTCCTGCCACAGCAAACAATTCCAGATGCCTGTGCCATTTTACACATTTGGCTGTACATAGGTACTCGGGAATCGAACCCGGGCTGTCAGGCTCTGCAAGTAAGCAACTCTGACCACCTCTGCATCTCTCCAGCCAGGCTCTTGTATATCCCTGAGATGAAAGGATGTGTCTCCAGTTCTTGTACCTTGATTCTCCTTCCTGGCTCCAAAAGTCACTAGAGGAAGTTGGGAATCTCAGTCCTTGATACCATGTGTCCTGGTGTGAATTTTACTTTAAATTCCTTTATTATAAAATCTGCTTGTCCTCCCTCCTCCTCCTGTTTGCCTGTCTGGGTGTCCATCCTAACCACACACTCGTCCTCGCTGCCTCTTCACTCGCAGCATCTCCCCATGCACATGGTGTCGGCTTGAGCTGACTCACCTTGTTGCATCTTTCCTGTCTCTTTAGGCTACCTGATCTTTAAACAATATTGATCTGCTTTGTTTCTTCACTACCCTTTCTTCTTGATCTCTCCAGTTAATAGAATATATCTAAAAATAGTCTTTAAAATCTTAATTACATGTTCTTTGAATATGGTAAAACTCTTCAATGACAATGATGACAATTCAGAAAGCCTATAACACTGTCCCGTAGTACTTTAAAAAAGAAAAAGTAAATGTGAAAATAAAATAAAAAGCTTTTAATACAAACATTTTTTTCTAAATGTGAAATGCCTTTAAAAGCTCTATAAGCACATATAGTTTTATGTTAGAAATACATCCACTGGTAATGGAAAATAAAATAGTATATTTATAAATACATTATAAATATATTTATAATATAATTATAAATATATAAACTTCTAAATATGAGTTGTTTCACTAAACAATTTATAATAAGTAATCCTAAATCTACACATAAAATGTAATATTACTGAATTTATTGTCAGCTTTAATAGAAAAAATTAATAATAAAGCTTTTAAAGATTTAAGCAGCCAATTTGAAAACTGATCAGTAAAACTACAGTAACAATTTTATTGCTGTAGAAATCACAATGACTGATGTGTTAAATAAGCCAAACAGCATAATGATTTTCATTTCTATTTGTCTCACTACCACATGTATGGATAAACATATATTCATAAATTTTAGTTAACCATCCATCAAATATATTTATTTTACTCCATACCTGTATTGAGCTGATCATTGTGCTAAGGGCAAATACTGTGGCCGAATCTCTCAAAGTTGACTGGCTATCAAAGGTTCCCTGAGTATCCATCAACAGCACTGCAACCTGCAGACAAGTAGAGTACATTATTGATGCAGCATAGAACATCCAGGGCACCAGCAATGACATAGACCTAAAGAAAACCATTATCAATGAACACTTAAAAGGGTACTGTGAATGTCAGAGAAAATAAAAATAATGGTAGGCTACTGGTTACAGCAATAATTAATTTTCACTGGTAATATAACAGAAAAGCACAGCATTGAGTCAACAGAACTATTAGCTTGCTCTTCTACTCTCATGATTTTATCACTAAAAAAGTTAAACAGAAATCATGCATGCGAATGGTCAAAATTAGTTTTCAAAAGAGCATTTTCAAGGTTAATGTTACAAGCAAAAATTCAATTTTACTTAAAAAGCATCATACCTTTTTACCATCAAGTTTATTGATAAGGAAGACTTCACTCCATATTTGGATTCCTGTGGTCTCTCGTTCTGACCCACCTCTCCATGAAAATCCCGTCAAGGGTTCGTTATAATCTCCAACCCAATCAACTGATTCCTATAAATTTAATAAAGTCTATGACATATAACTTGATGTGTATGTTATCTATAGTTTTTCTACTTATCATTTTAAATTCTTTTCTAATGCTAGTAAAAAAATATGTCCATCTATTGCACTGATACAATCACTTTATTTGTTCAAAAGATAGAAGAGCAACCATCTGCTGTATTTTATACTAGGTTCTGGAGACAGGAGAGATGAAAAGTTATCACTCCTGGGTAGATGCAGCTTATAGCCAGGGAACTACACATGCTAATACACTATGACACATGGTAGCGTGCATGACAGAACAGAAGTGTACATAAGGCATAAATGGAAGCAAAGGAATTCTTGGTAAGACTTACTTTGTGGAAGAGGTGGGGAAGAAGTAAGGCGAGAGCTGACTGGGAAAGGCTATGTGTGAGATTTCTGATGTAATGATGATGTTCCATATTGGGTTTTAGACTACCCAGGGATATACAGTGTCAAGAATCACAAGATTTATATTTCCATGTGTGTAAATTCCACCTTAAAATGAAATCTAAAATAGTAACATGTAATGCTACCATATATTGAAATATTTATGGGGAAGTAGTTGATAGTAACTGTTTATCAAAACATATAATACAATGATGAATGGCTAGGAAGAAGGATGGATGCATGGAGACACATATGATACAGTAAGAATGCAGATGGCGGGTACTCACATGTTCACTGCAAAATTCTTTAAACTTTGCTGCATGCCTTAAGAATGTCATCATAAATGTGAAAATGTATTAAAATGAAAAAGTTATTGTAAAAACTATTTGACATCCTAAATGGTATAACACTGAAATTCATAATTATATCATAGTGTCTTTTTAGGAGTGAAAAATTAAGCTGTCTTCTCGTGGAAGCACAGCAGCTCCAGAGTGCAGAAGTCTGTGGAGGCTGCCTCCAGAGCACTGAGGTTGGAACACAGGCACCATGACATTGATATTTAATGAACATCAATAAGCACACAAGGAGAGAGGCACAGAAGGAAGAATGCTTCTGAAGGCCCCTCACCTACCTGGTTGTACATGTACCGCAACATGAAGTCCATCAGGAATGACTTCCCTTTCCTGAAGGCTCCAGCGACAGATACGGCGACCACCTCTTTGTCCCTGACAGCCTCAGAGAGAAGGATCCGGTTCAGTGCAGCCTCGTCTAGCTCAAAGGAATGGTCATCTTTGACAATAAGGACTTGGACAGGGCCTGCCTTTTTCACAGGCTCCTCCTCTTCTGAGCTCCATTCACTTGACTTTTCTGAAAATCCACCTGTTGACAAAGCAGCCTTGGTTCAGCATGGTTCAAACACCATGCAGCGCCTCCTCAACACCCAAATGTCTGACGCACAGCGGAATTGGAAATGCTCATTCTAATCACATATTCTCATGGCGTTCACACTGTATACCAGGAATATTTAAACAGTGTTCCTGGTCATTGAACTCAATCAACCATCATTTTCTTCTTAAGAAAACTGTAAGTCAGTACAAAGTTCTATCTTCATTGAATAGGAAAGAAGATAGAACTCTACTTCTGGAGCAGATGAATATCATGTTTTAGTTCTCATACTGCTCATTCTGTAGAAACAATAAGAATTGTTTATTTATTGTTATATTTTTATTTGTAAGGAGAGAGAGAAAATGGGCACACTAGTGACCTCCAGATGGATGTGCCATTTTGCACATCTGGATTTGTGTGAGTACTGGGGAATTGAACCCAGGCTGTTAGACTTTGAAAGCTAGCACCTTTAACCACTGAGCAATCTCTCCAGCCCCTAAACTGAGTTATTTAAATAATCATTGCAGTAGAAAACACACAGCAGGGCTCAGATTCACAGATTCTACAGGATACCAATAGTATAGATGAAACTAAAGCTAATGATGTTCTCATGTGATTTGTTTGTCCTCTTATTATCTTAGCATAGACCTGATTATTATCTATATTTTGACATCTGAGGGAATTAAGGATCTAATTAATAACTCAACAAGATCACACTCAAGTGAGAGTTGCAAGATCACAATAATAATAACTGTCAACCTGGGACTAAAGCCCAGATATCTAAGCTTTCATCCCAGATCTTTCTACTATAATATTCTGCCTCAGTAGTGATAATCCTGGATCCATTTGCTTTGTATCAAAAGAACATCAACTCAATACAAATATCTTTTACTTCCTCAGATCAGATATTTGATCTACCCTCAAATAAAACCTGATCAATGGAGTTGAACTAAAGTATGTGTGCTTTCCAAATTCACTTGTTGAAGTCTTAATCCTTAATGTGATCCATGATACTTTTGGTGATGCTTTTGGCTGGTAATTAGGATTAGTTAGATAATGGAGTAGATCCTCCATGGGTAGATTCATGCCCTTAAAAGGAGACTAAAAGACCAGCCTCCTCTTTGAAATGTAGCAAGAAGGCTGTTACTCGTGAACCAGAAAGAAAGCTTCACCAAGAACCTGGCCATGGTGAGCCTCTGATCTTACTCAAAATCCAGAACTGAGAAACAAATATTTGTTGTTTAAGATACTAAGTCTATGTTATTATATCAGCCCAATCTAAGATAGTAGAAAATAACATACAAGAAGCCAATCAACCAGAAAAATAACCAACAAAATTATAAGGATTAGCAATTATTTCTAAGTAATAACCTTAAATGTAAATGGCCTCAATTTCCCAATAAAGAAATAAAAGCTAACTGAATGAATTAACAAACATGACCCTCCTCTCTAAGTGGTACTGGAGAGTGAGCCCCCAAGGAGTGAGCTACTCACTAAAATGACCCCCAAATAAATCCATAAGAGATATTCAAATCAACACATAGACACACATTGCAATACAAAAACACAAGAAACATGAAAAAGAACAATTCATTAGGAAGACAATTGTGAAATATATACCAAATTTCATAACACAAACACAAAATGGGCATAAAAGGTAACACAGATCTAATACAATAGTGGATAATTTCATACCCCCTTACATTATAGATAAGTCTTGCAAACTAAAAACCAACAAAGAAACCTTAGAGTTAAATTACACTGTAGATTAATTGAATGGAATGTACCCATAGCCTTAGGTATTTTTGATTAAGATTAAGCTTCCTGCTTCAGTCTCCAGCAGGCAAACTCCTGCTGGAGAGTTGTGTCACTAGAGATGGATCTTGAGTCCAGCCCTAAAGTGTACTCTTGAGCCAGCTTGAGCTCAGGCTCTTCCTTCTCTGCTGTGGATGTGTGATGAAGTGAGCCTGCTTCTGCTATGATGAAGCTTCCCCTCGAATCTGTAAGCCTGATATACAATGGAGCTTTCACACAAACGTATCATCACTATGTACATAAATTTAATAAGAAAAACTGAAAAGTATTAGAATGCAGGTCCCCTCTGTGCTGAAACCTGGCTCCCAGTGTGGTCATAACAAGAAGTGGTGGGACCTTCGGGAGATGACTACTAGGTCAGGACTGCTCTTGGGAACAGAGCAGGACTTGGTTAATTCTTGAGGGAGAGAGCTGAATTCTTGCTCTCACCAGCACTAGGAGTGGGTTGTTATAAAGTGAAGTTACCGTGCTTTCCCTTTAAACACAAGCTCCCTGGCCCTTCTATCTTTTTTGTAACATTATGACACAACACCAGGCTCTTGAGAGACATAGTCACATGATCATGAATTTTAGTCTCAAAAATTGTGAGCCACAATAAATCTATATTCTTTATAAATCATTTGATCTCAGGTATTTTATCACAGCAATAAAAATACAAACCAGGAAACAACTTTTTCATCTTATCTTTTTCCATGCTGGATTTTGTATTCAAACTGGTGTATAAAAAAAAAAAACAAAAACTGAAGGCTGGAGAGATGGCTCAGTGGTTAAGGCATTTACCTGCAAAGCCTAAGGACCTGGGTTCCATTCCCCAATACTCACATAAAGCCAGATGCACAAAGTGGCATATGCATCTGGAGTTTGTTTGCAGCAGCTGCAGGCCCTGGCATACCCATTCTCTCTGTCTCTCTTCTAGCACTCTCTGCTTGTAAATAAATAAATAAAAATATTTTTAAAAACAGGAGCTTTTAAGTTTTCAATTCTTTGTGGTGTTCATTGGAAGCTGTATATCACAAGTGGCAATGATAAATATGTATACACATATCTATAGATACACCATACAAACACTGGGTATTATAGACAATGGAAACGTTAAAAATATATATAGCATTTGCCAAAACAATTCCAGATCCTGGAATTTATACTAAAGAAATAATCAGAACTGTGCACATGTATTTATCTAAATAGAGGTTCATAACATCATTATGTATAGTGACAAATCGGAAATAATTTCAATGCCTGATTTTAATATGCTGTAAATAAATTATGGCACACCTACATTATGAAATATACAGCCATTTGAAGTCATGTTATAGAAAAACTAATTACAAGACAATATGTTCACGTATTTTTAAAAAAGCAGATGGGAAATATAAGTTCTACTAAGAAAAAACAAACACACATGCATTTACAGTAACTAAAATGTCAGTTTTAGAAGTACTTGCTTTCTCAAGTGCTATCTATCTGGTCATTTGACCTTCTCTGAGTCACTTATTTTTAAAGGAGGGCTACTCTTTGTCCAGAAAATTGTTTGTGTCATGCTCAGGTCTATCTCCACCATTCTAAGCATTGCAAAGAAAATATTGTAGAGACTATGTAAAATACAGTACTATAACTCTTACAATATGCTCTTGGCAGAATTCTAGATTGGGTTTTGTTGAAGAAAGGCACTTAGGATATTTGGAATGCAGAAGGAAGGAAAAGTCATCATCATCTTCCAATAGACTGAACCATGAGCAAATGACAATGATGGGGCTTACAGCACAAGCCGAAATTACAGAATGACAGAGCTCAGGGACAGAAGCTCACCCTTGGCCACTTGGTCAGCTACTCAGAAGAAGTTTGTAGAAGTACTTCAGCATTGAGTAGAGTGTAAGGATATTCAGTCTCAGGCAGATGCTCACTAAGGGCATTCACTGTTGAGGAGACTTGTCATCCACTGGGCAAGATGACACATTTTATACATAGTACTCAGCCTCCTGCCTAGACATCCCTACTCAGTAGACACATGAATGAAACTAGCAAAAAAAAAAATAGAAGCATCTATGTTAATATCAGGTGAAACAGACTTGGGGCAAAAAAATTACTCAAGACAGATGCTCACTACATAAAAATAAAAGGCTGAATTAATCAGGAAGATTAATATGATAATTTCACATCTGTGTAGACTTAATAATAGCACATAAGTATATAAGTAAAGCTTACCGAAAGATAAAACTGACAAATGAGCTTTAAAATATCAATCAGGTATCAGTATCTGGTAGATCAAAAAGTCCAAAATCAGCTGAGCATGGTGGCGCATGCCTTTAATCCTAGCACTCAAGAGGCAGAGGTAGGAGGATGGCTGTGAGTTCAAGGCAGCCCAGAGACTACATAGTGAATTCCAGGTCAGCCTGGGCTGGAGCAAGACCCTACCTTGAAAAACTGAAGGAAAAAAAAAGTCCCAAATCAGCTAGTATATAGAAGATAACACAATGAGTCAGTCTAATGCAAATGTAAGACATGTTGAATCAAAAATCAGAAAACACAATGCTTTCCAATCACAAGTAATATTTATAAAAGTTAGAATTTACTAGGACATAAGGTACTTGAAAAATATTCAAACCATGGTTATTCTGTAAACATAGCTAGATGTGACTAATTTTAAATAATTAAGCTTAAATAACATTAATTATTTGGTTCCTTATTAGGACCAATCATATTTTATGTTTCAGCCATATTTAAGTTGCAGATATAGAAAATTTCCATTACCACAGAATGGATGCTGTTATGCAACATACAATCTGACTAGAATAATATTAACAAAAATGTTATTTAGAACAATCTATATGTTCAGATTAGTGTTGCTCTCACCTTTGGTCAGAGCAGCTTCTCTTCACAGACAGAAGTGTCCATTGCAGACACTCAAAACTCATCACAGAGCTGAGAATAACTGACTGCTGAGTGCTCAGCGCTAAATGAGACACCTCTATCATGAGGTGAACATTGCCCAAGAGGGGGTAAAAAGAATGTAAGGATGAGTTAAAAAGAAGTAGTTCAATACAAGGCAGATGGGTGGCCAAAGATAATGGGATGAGATTATGATTAAAACTATGTACATATATGAAAAAATGTCAAACAGAAAAATGCAAGCATGAAAGCAATTTCTAGAAGCTGAGGGTGTTGTGTTAGAGTACAGGATTAAAATGTACAATGCCTGGGTTCATTCTCCAATGCAAAAATGAATTGATGTTTTGGTTAGAGAAGCTTCTCTTTTCAGATGGTGTCTACTGAGGAGACTCAAAACTCTTCAAGGTGTTGAGAAGTGACAGTGAAGGGTTTAGAACTGAGACTGAGAAACTATGATGGAAGAGGTGATGGACGAATGTAGGAGCCAAAGGAAGGGGAAGAATGATTTGGAATACCGTCTTTATTGCATTCATGACCTCACAGTGACTGTCACTACCTAATAACATTTGCTTAATAAGAAGGCAAAAACAAACAATTTGTGACATTAAGACAGGAGAGGGACTAGTTGGAAAAAAGGCCCTTTCTCAACAAAGACTTGGTGTTCAACTCTGAGATGACCAGACCAGTGGCCCATGTTGTCACTCAGCTGGCAAAATTCCAACAAATGTTTTCAGAGATACAAGCTGCGATTTCCAGTGAAGAACACAAGGGACCTCCTTTTTTTCTAGTAATCTTAGTTCCGGTTAGGACCCCAGATTCTAACTAGGGCCTTCCTCACCCTCTCTAGGAAGGACCATATCCGGTTATTATCTACTCTTATGAAGTGCTTTGAGTGGCAGGACCCACCTCGTGGATGCATCACACTCAGGTCGTAGACTGCTCTGGCCTCTCCCTCCTGGTGTCTCCAGAGCTCAAGACCCCGACTACACTTGTGAACCTCTAGAGGACCTCATGACGCTCTCCAAACACCAACCATCTCAAACCTAAGATAAGCTCTCCCTCTGGTATCAAGGAGCTTGCGAAGGAGCAACCCCAGCCCCACCTCAGTGGTACCATACTTTGGCACAGCCCTGGCCATCCCCTTTCTAATTTTTACAATTTTACTTTCATGCTGTCTTAATAAGCTGATCCTTTGCCACTTCTAATATGGTTGCAAACAATCCTTACCTCACAACATTAAACATCCCATAGCTTGAACTTCAATCTTTTACTAAGATGTTACCTGCTTTTAAGATGTTACCTGCTTTATATGTGTTTCAAATATAGATCCAAATGCCAAAAATACAAAGACACTCCAGTATCCAAAAGCTGACCATCAGGCTAGAATGTTCTACCATGGTCTCTTAGATAGCCTCCTTCCAGAGAAACCCTGACCGCTGTGCCCTAGCATTGCCCCCCCCCCTTATCAGCAAGTAGACGTTAGAGTGGTCGTTGCCCTATTTTCCTAACAGCAGGTAGGATGGCTTCTGAAAGGAGGAATTGAAATCCTAGAAGAGCTACACAGTTTCCTTGGCTAAGCAGACAGAAAAAAAAAAAAGGGCCCTTGGCAGGTGGTTATTGCGACCTACTACAGTGACCTAAGGAGGCAAAAAGGGTGATCCCACTTCCTTTTTCTTTCTGGCCTCAGTGAATTTTCCCACCAGTGGGGTGACTTGGTGAGCTTTCTGTGGCCTGCACAGTAGGGGATGCATCATAGACCAACTGGCACCTTCCTCTTTATTTAAGCTGACTAATCATGGGCTCTGGATTGGTGGGCAGACAGCTGCTATATTCAAGGTATTAAAGGGATGTATATTTATTTATAGCAAATATGATTAAAATGATAAAGAGAATAAGAAAATCGATTTTATCAAGATGTTTACTTCTGGAGGGGAAAATAGTTGCCATTAAGGAGGAGCACACAAGGAATGACAAAAAATTAATAAAGTTCTACTTCTTTAGCAGGGGACAATGAGGGGGCTCATTATCATTCTTGTTTAAAATGAATGTGTATAAATTATGTAACTTTGCATTTAGATATTCGTATGGATATTTATGTAAACGAAGAAAAGCTTTCAAATCTAAAACCTTTTTCAAAAGTGGAAATATCTTATAGCAGATCATTATTTGCCTAGTGACCTTAGGATCTAACTTACCATAAATTCTGGATCTGACAGAATAAAGCCCACAGAGTTTGAATGTGAGGTAACCCAGGAGTCATTGAAACAAATTAAGCAGAACCTCTGTGTGTCTGTGTGTATGCACCAAAAATGTATCTGAAAAAAAAAGATGCAGGAAAGCAAATTAAATGAGAGATTATGTGTGGGTGGGAAACTGGAAAATCTATAGCACAGTCATACAGTACACGTGTGACCCAACAGAATTCTTTTGTTAATTTTATGATGACAAAGTATGTATAAAATGAGGTTAATGAAAAATGCTGGGCGTGGTAGTGCAGGCCTTTAGTCTCAGCACTTGGGAGGACTCTTAGGAGGTGATCTTAGGAGGATCACCGTGAGTTCAAGGCCACCCTGAGACTACACAGTGAATTCCAGGTCAGCCTGGGCTAGAGTGAGACCCTACCAAGAAAAACAAAACAAAACAAAAGATTAGTTTCATTTTAAGAAAAACCATGAGCTAAAATAAACCGTGCTTTCTTAAAGCTGCTATTGTCTGGAATTTTATCAGAGCAATGAAAAAAGGAACTAACATAACTATTCACTTTCTAAACAGAAGAAAATAAAAAGTATTGCTCACAACAATACCCTAGTACTATGGCAGGTTTCAGAAAGTCTTCAACTTTATATTACTATCCATGAGGTGACTGGGACAGAATCTGGAACATACTCTGTCTTTTCCATGACCAAGTAAAGAGAAGACGCCAGCTTTCTGGAGATCGGATCCCTGTCTTGCACAGCTGTCCACCTACCTGCTCCTTCCCTGTATGATCTACTATCACACCCATCAGACCTCACTCATCCACTGCCATATAGGTCAGCCTCCCCAGGCAAATTCCTGGTTTTGAGGAATACTGTCGTTTTTTTTTTCAGAAAGAAAACAACTCTGCTTTTATGTCCAGAAACATCATCCCACCAGCATGTTCTTTAACTTCCTTGGCATCATCTACATTTTCCAAATTCTCTTCAGTGTCTTATACTACAGACACCTGGCAAGGGGGTCTATTTAGAGAACGTTTCTCTCAGATTTCTTTCTATGTTCTTATACAAGCTCGACTCAAACAAGACAAACCACCAGGTTGAGGTCAGGATTTTCCCAGTTCCCCACCAGGACATCCTTGAGTACTCATGGGAGTATGTAGCTGGGCCTTTTGTGACAATTTCTACTCTAAAACCTACTATAGAGCTGAGGAGATAACTCAGTGGGTAAAGTGTTTGCAGAGCAAGCCAAGTACATGAGCTCAGATCCCTAATTCCACATAAAAATCTGGAAGCCCTCGCTGGCTTCTGTAGTCCCAGCTAACAAAGACAAGATGGGAGGCGGAAACAGGAGAATTTCTCAGAAGGTTGCCAAACCAAGTAGCCTGGCAAAAACAGCCTTGACCACTGAGAACGAGAAACCTTGTACATGACTTTGAGGGATCTAGACCTAGATTCATATCTGGACTTTGACTTTGACTTGGTACATCTGGGATGTTCCTTGAGACCTTGCAGGGTATACCTTGTATATTATATCTTATAGATTTCCCGATCTGTGAATACCTCCAATGATGGAAACAGTATAGGACTCTGCTTTCTTATTGCATATTGCTTCATTTATTTTCTTTATTCTGTTTTTTGCATGTGTATAGTATATGTGGTGCAATGTGGCACATGTGTGTGCAGATGTATGCACCCATCCATGCACATGTATGAGGCGGTCGGAGAAGATTGTCAGATGTCCACCTTCCATTGTTATCCACAAGTTTCCTTGAGAGGAGTCTCTCGCTGATTTCAGCACTTGTTGTTTTCACCAGCCTGGTGATTCTCTGATCTTTGCCTCCCTCAGACTGGGATTACAGACTTGTGTGGCCATGCCCAGGTGTGTATGTGGGCTCTGGGAAATCAAACTGAGGTGGTCTCAGGGCCCTTGCTTTTTGGGAGGTGCTACTACCCACTGAGCCATCTTTCCAGTCCTCTTTTCTTTATTCTTTCATTTCAAGTTCTGATTTTATTTCTATTCCCCACTTCACACAAACTGCTCAGTATTATTTTTTGTTTGTTTGTTTTGTTTTTTGGAGGTAGAGTCTCACTCTAGCACAGGCTGACCTGGATTCACTATGTAGTCTCAGGGTGGCTCCTAACAGGGTGTGGTCAGCAGTCCACAGAGATCAAGACCAACCTTCTACCTCCTCCTATCTCTGCCTCCTAAACACTGGGATTAAAGGCGTGCACCACCACACCTGGCTAAACTGCTCAATATTCTACCATCAGGACTTCTCATTTGATAATTAGCATATACTCATTCTTATGTTTTCTCAATTTTCATCTTCATTTCTTCCTGAGCTTCAAATACTCTTTCATAAAGCTTGTTAAATGACTTCCACATTTTCCTTCACATTAACCTGTTCACCATGGTTCTTTCTTGAACATATTATTCATTGTTCATTTCACCTCAAAGTCAAAACCAGAAACCTAAAACTTCCTAATCTAAGATCCTAAAATTTCTATAAATGTCTTTTCTACAGACAGGATATGCTTACTGTGAGGCTAAGATAGTTTTCCTTTTTATTTTTTAAGCTTATGCTTTATTGTAAACATTTTTAAGCATTATTGCACTGCTAGTTTTTGTTTATTAAATTGTAGAAAAATGCCACATGTATCTCAAGTTTTTGGGCAACTTAAATTTTATAGAGACAAACAAACGAAAACAAACAAACAAAAAGTCGTGCCTCCTGCTTTGTTTCTGGAAGGATGTGAGCTCTTGCCCAGCACTGAAAGGCTGCTTTCTGTGCTACTGGGGCTGATACTCATCTGTCCCCTTTACTGTCCACACTAGCACATTCTTGTCTGCTTTCCTAGCGTAGTCCAAGGCAATCAAGTGTGTAGAGCACTGATTCCTCATACTAGCTTACTTGAAGATCGGCTTCTTGTCCTCAACACACAGACTGAGGAAGTAACCAATCCTGAACTTCAATCCTTTGTAATCATAACTTACAAATTATCATACCTCTGGCAAGTCCCTTATGCTCTCCTATCTCAGATTCCTCAATAATTACAATAAGAATAATCATGCCTATTTTTGAAAATATGACTATGAGGTGCTTAGATACACTCAAACTCCTCACTTAAAGATTTAAGTAAAGATTTTTCAATTCTATTCACAGTTCTGCTTCTCAGTGGTGTCTCTGAGAACAATCTTCAAAAACCTCCCCAACTCTAGTGGACAGCAGGCATATTTTTCTGCTTCCTTGCTTCCATGGTCTGGCCACTCAGTAAAAAGGACACCTGATACAACTCTATTGCTGAAGAAATCACAGAGTGTCATCAAACAATACCAAGAGATTCTGCTAGATCCAGAATGGTAACCAGCTCCCAGATAGTAGCATGTGTAGCACTGGAAGGTGTTGCATGAGCTGCCAGGGGAAATTGGCCAATGATATTTGGAGAAAGCAGAGACCACTGATATACAATATAGACAGTTTTCACAAGAATGCTGAATACACGGCTATGTGGAAGAGACCAGCAATAATAAACATATTTTTTTAAAAAAGAAAAATCAGGGTCACCAAACACACACATACATATGTCACCTGATTCAGTTGTACATAGTCTTTATCTTACCTCTTATTACAGAGTCAGCCAATATCTTTCTTGCTCTTTACTTAGAAATAATTAAAGTTTCACATTCTGAATTGTCTACCTTGACTCTGCTTTAAAAATAATTTATTTATGAGAGAGAGAGAGAGAGAGAGAGAGAGAGAGAGAGAGAGAGAGAGAGAGAGAGAAAATGGGCACACCAGAGCCTCCAGCCACTGCAAAGGAACTCCAGACACATGCACCACCTTGTGCATCTGGCTTTAAGTGGGTCCTAGGGAATTGAACTCAGGTCCTTTTGCTTTGCAGACAAACACCTTAATCAGCCATTTCTCCAGCCCTGCCTTTTTCTTTATAATGTGTCTGAAAAGTATTTACTTGGCTAGATGATAAGGTCCCTCCACTGTCTTTATTCTTAAGCTATGACCAGACTGTGTTCCCATCAGAGACCACTGTCTCCTGTGAGGGCCATTTTCCCTATTATTCTAACACCAAGCCCATTCACTCATAAAAGCATTCCATAGTATCATGCTATAGAAAATAAATTAGAAAAAAAATCCTACCTCCTAACCTTAGTTCTCTTACAAAATATATGACTTTAATCAAGTCATTTAACCTACATTAGAGTTTTTCCATCTAGAAAATAATTAGATAAATTAATAAAACATATAATTACTCAAAGAGGCTAAAGTCCAGGTACAATAATGCAGGTGAATTTTCCTTGAAAATGTAATTGTATGCAATACAGAACCGCTGGCTGGAAGATGCCAGAATGTTCACTTCTAAGTTCTCAATGTAATTTAAAAATATATATTTTATTTGTTTATAAGAGAGAAAGAGAGACAGAAAGAGAGAAGGGGGTTGTATTGACGTACCCGGGCCTCTAGATACTGCAAAGGAACTCCAGATGCATATACCACTTTATGCATATGGCTCTATATGGATACTGGGGAATCAAAAAAGGCAAGTTAGTGCAACTGCTGAGCTATCTTCCCAGGCCAATCCCTCCCACATAACTATTATACAAATTCCATTTTGGAATGACATTTTCAAGAGGAAAAACAAACATAAAATACCATCCAGTATGTGAGAAATTAGTGACCAAATGCTGAAGAATGATGACTCAAAACATGACAAAAAGAAAAAACTGTAATCCTCAGAATAAATTTTCACATGCCTGGCTCCTAACAGGGTGTGGTCAGCAGTCCACAGAGATCAAGACCAAAGCTGAGTTCGTGTTCAAGAAATGCCTATTCCAGAGGCCAAAGAAGGTTTCACGAGATGTGAAAAGCAGACAAAAACTGTGATCGCAATAGTCACTCCTATTAAAGTCAGGCTTGATGATCTTACAAAATGGAGCTGCTTTCTCTTAAACTCAGCTAAAGACAGAACTCTCTTCAACTCTCCACAGCTCCCAGAAACCTTGGCTAATCTCTCAGAGGACCAAGCTGATCCTATGACCACTGGACCAATCAAAGGAGATGTGTGATCTTTTGACAAAAGGGAGCTGAAGAGAAAAACAACTGAAAAGTACATTTATACCTCTTGATTGGAGACAAAAACAGAGACAGCTCACTGAGACAAAAGAGAACCAGGGAACCCAGAACTCCTAGCGGGTGTGAACTTCCAAATGACAACTCACAGCTAATGAACAAAATATTTTTCCATCCATCATGTCCTAGTGGCTAGCAAACCAGTGGCCTTCGAGGGCCTGGGCCCTAAGATGCTGGTGAGCTAAGCACTGCGAGGACCTCACGGAGAACTGGACGCCCAGCCTGCCCACACGCACCACCCAGAAGCTGTCTGGAGCCTGGGCGCAGGGCGGGCGGGGCGCGGCTCCCGCATCGCTGCGCTGCTCCGCCTGCGTGAGCGCCGCCCACCCACTCGCGCCGTGAACCCACGGGGCCTAGCCTCTGCTTTCCCTCCCCTGGGCCTGGTGCTGACTCATTAGCCCAGTATCTCCAAAAGGTAGAAGAAATCAAAGAACAAAGCCACCCTGGGCGCTGGTGTGAATGTAGCAGCAGGTCAAGGTGGGGGTGAGGACTGGAAACCTCGGCTTTGCTCCCCTTGTCCCGAAATCCCTCCACAAACCCCCAAATCAAAATGACTATGCAGCGCTTGGGGGTTCCCAAGAAGACGCCCCCTCCCCCAGGTGGCCCAGCCCTCAAGGCTGCTCCCCAGGCCCGCATGCTCCGCCTCATTGTTCCAGCCAGCGCCGGGGTCCGAAGCCCGCGCCCGCGGCGGCGAGCTCCAAGCCGGGAAGGGCTCCACATGCCGACCCCTCGCCCCCGGCCCTGCGACCGCAGACCCTTGCCCACCCCCATGGCCATCCCTCCAATCAGCCGCCTGGGCAGAACCCCGGAGTCCCCAGGGCGCCTTGCGGGCGGGTGCTGTCCAAATGCTGGGAGGAGGCCCGGCCTGCAGAGGCCGCAGCCCGGTGCCCACGGGAGACCCCGGTGAGCAGGGACCCGCGCGGCCGGCCGAGCGGCCCTCTCGGACCCTCCGCGTCTCCAGAAGCAGAAAGCCCTGGGCCAGAGCTCACCCCAGCTGTTCCGGTCCCTGCGGCTCCTAGCCATGGTGGTCCGCAGGCTGGCGACCAGGCGTGGAGGCGAGAGGCGAGGCTGGCACGCTGCTGGGGCCGCGGCTCAGGCCGGGAGGCTCGGTGCCCGCGCGCGCGGGGCGCAGCTCGCTCGCGCCCAGGACGTGGCTGGGGCGCGGGCGCGGAGCGGGGAGTGGGGAGGAAAAGGGAGGAGAAAGCGGAGGCAGCGCAGCTTCACAAGCGGGAGTTCACGCGAACACCGGCGTCACACCCTGGGCACTTCAGCCCATCCCCGGAGCGTGAAGACAGTGACAGACGATGTACCGCAACATGTTCAATGGAAAACACACAAATAAACAGCACTCCCTCCAACGCGTTCTCAGCGGCTTCAGCAGCATTATCCAGAGGCAGAATTACAAAAACCCTCACTGTTCCCCGCTGTTCAGACCTGTTTCCTAGGACTTCCTCATTAGTAAAACATGCTAACAACATTTAGACCGGCAGAGTAGTTAAAATAATCTGCATTTATCATCCAGGCCTCGTTGTCCTTTCTATTTTAAAGGCAAGGTCATGTTAATAAAGAATAAATCATGTGCTTTTGTACAGGTATACTAACCAGGTCTGGATTTTAAAATTAGGCCAGCAGAATGTAGATCAAGGTAAACTAGAGATTTGTCATAATCTGCCACAGGCTCAGTGACTAGTGGCAACATCTCCCAGAGGAGTGCAGTCTGGAGTCATAGTTCAAAACCAAACATTGAAAGTAAAATCATGCCACATCGTCAGTAAAACTGGATACATGGGCAGGAGTCACTTTGGCACCAATAAAAGTTTCAGACAAATTTGAATAAAAAAGCAAAAGGCAACAAATATATCTTTAAAATATTCCCACTCTTGTTTCTCCGTTTTCTGCCTCTGCCTACAGACTTAGGTGTTGTGGGTTTCCTAGACACACTGCCCCTTCACGCTGCCTGACCCACCAGATATCATCAACATATTCATCTCTTGGGTTTTCTTCTGCCCACTTTCTACTGACCAGTTCTCCTTAAAAGACATATTACTAGCCTCATAACAGCCAGATCCATGGTCTCTGATCATCACTCATCCCTCTGCTCTCTCACAATACAATTTACCAGGATAGCTTCAGACAGGACCTGCATGAAGATGATTCCCAAATCTATATGGCTATGATCATCCCCCATGCATGAAACAGGGACTTGCTATGTGGGCCAGGTTGACCTCAAAATCATGATATTCCTGCCTTTTCTTCCCACTTGCTGGGTCACAGATGTTCACCGTGTCTGGAAGTTTATGATGTCTTGAGGAGAGAGAAGCATCATACAGAGACGAGTTTACAAGGGCCTAAGGCTATCTCACTTTGTTTCTCTACCCATACTTCAAGGTCAACATGTTGAAACCAAACTCTCACCCACTACAGTCAAATCTTGCACATTCTATGTTCCAGTTAAGAGCACTAATGACCTCAGACACATGTGGTGGCACATGCCTTTACTCCCAGCACTCAGGAGGCAGAGGTAGAAGGATCACCGTGAGTTCAAGGCCACCCTGAGACTACATAGTGAATTCCAGGGCAGCCTGGGCTAGAGCGAAACCCTACCTCAAAACACCAAGCAAAGAAACATATCAAAATTTAGGGGAAAATGGTTTGACTTGGAGCAGATCCTAGTAAAGGATCTCTCAAAAGAACAGAGTCAAACACCACATATTCTCCCTAATATGTGGTCCTTAGCCAGGCTAACTGTAAACTCTACGCAGACCAGTAGAAAGAAGTGAGAAGTTATGAATGAGGGGTAAGGGTTTGGGGGAGGGGAATGGCTTAAGCATGAGGCTAAACCAAAATGGATTCAAAATCATAAAATCCTCACAAGCATACTGTAAGCTATTGAGCAAGTAGTGGGTGTCGTCTGGCAAGAGGGGCTGTGAATAGAAGGGGAGAGAGTCTAAGCCTGTGAAAATTTGATTAGTCTGGCAACTCCTGGTCCCAGTCATTGGCTCCTTCCCTCATTGAGCTGTTGACCAAAGTGACCCATGAGGCCCCCAAAACAAGACAGGATTCTGTTAAAGCTCTTGAATGCCTATCCCAGGCCTGAGGCAAGATCCTGTTGCTGAAGAAACCACAGAAAGTCATATATCAGCATGGAGAGACCCTGTGAAGTCCAAAATGGTAACCAGCCCCCTGATGGTAGTTAGTGCAGAGCTGGAAGGCACTGCATAAGATGCCAGGGGAAGCTGGTCAACGACAGCTGGAATAAACAGAGACCACTGGCATGAAACACAGTCTGCTGCTATGAGTAGGCTGACCACACTTCCTACTGGGAGACAACAGCGAACCAAAAAAGGAGCACTTGTGCAATGGAGGAGCCAAAGCCTGGGGGAGACAATCAACAGCTTTTAAATTCGGCCAAATATTCCACTTAGTGAGGGGGAGCCCTTAACTGGTACTTGGCGATATGCACTGGGAGCCAGACTCTGGGGTCCCCAAGGAGAGATGCACTATGTGAGCGATTGACAGAGAGGCTACTAAAACTAGAATCTAGCTAATTCAGAAATGTGTATCTCAGTTAACCTATACTGATCTCACTCTCCGATGGAGATTCTGTTTGTATCTTTCAGAATGTTGCGAGAGAGTGGCCACTCATCCAACCCTACCAACGAACTGCAGGCCCATAGCTGACATCCTGGCAAGAGATGAGTCACCTCAGACATACTGTGTAGGATCCATATGGATCCCTGCAAAGAATGATGAGATGAACAAGTGACCCATAGCCACAGCCAATCAGTCAACACAGGATAAGCCAGTGAGACAGACACCAATGATTTTTGACACAACCTAAAACAGTAGTACAGAGACCACTAAGTTCTCAACAATAAAGCAGCCTTGATACTCACCCACCACGACTCAGGGAACTGAGTGGAAGAGGGGGAGGAAAGATTGTGAGAGCCTTGGTGGGGGAGAATATCCAGAGACATTGCCCCCCTCAGTAACAACATACTAGGGCCGGCGGAACCAGGCTGACTCCTAGGCTATCCATGGTCCCCTGCCCCAAGGACTGATCCAGACCGCCCACGGAGGAGAATATCCAGCTGATTGGGGATGGGGAAAAGGGGTATTGGGGAACTGGGGATAACAACTCATTGTTTGCCCATTAAATTTTGTAACTCATTATGGACAATAAAAATGCATATACAGGATGCTTGTGAACTCCGTGTGTGCATGGAAAAACTACCTGTCAGCATGAACCATGCAACAGACTGACAACTTACTTCTGCAATGAAAGGTAACCACCCTCACTGATCCCATACAAAGACCTGCCATTGGAATATCCCATCTGTGCACTGGAGGGCTTGCAGCTGTCCCTGGGGCTTCAGCTCAGCACAGTCCATATGCTTGATGAAGCATGCCTGAACTGGGGTCCATCTGTTCATTCATCTACTCATCCTACCATGTGGACCAGGCCCTACCTATCACCTCTGCCTCAGCCCTCCAGTAACTCAGCTCTGCACACCTCCAGCAGTTCCCCAGCTGAGACATTATGTCTCACTACCTACAGTGACTGCATCTCATCAGCTTCTACCTTTGCTTGTAGTAAGTCCTCGTTGAGCTCTGCCTCCTCCTACTCCTTGTCCAGCCACTCTCTGTGTGTCTGTATGTCCACACATACATCTTCTGTAAAGTGAAAGGTGTGCTCTGAGGGTTAATATTGGAAATTAAGATGGAAATAAAAGAACCTATAAATGCAAAAAAAGAAGTAATCTGTGGGGGCTGGAAGGATGGTTTAGCGGTTAGGGTGTTTGCTTGCAAATCAGAAGGACCTAAGTTCGATTCCCCAGTACCCACATAAAGCCAGATGCAGTGGCTGGAGGCCCTAGTGCACCCATTCTCTCTCTCTCTCTCTCTCTCTCTCTCTCTCTCTCTCTCTCTCTCTCTCTCAAATAAATGAATAAAATATTCAAAAGTATTCTGTTTGTTAATACTCCAAGGCTATAAATGAACTGCTCCCCAAGGACTTTTCATCTAATGATTTCAGCATATCCTGATCTCTCTCTCTTTCTTAGAAAATAAATAAAAATATTTTTAATTGTGATATTTCTGGTCATGGTGACACACACCTTTTATCTCAGCACTCGGGAGGCAGAGGTAGAAGGATCACCAAGAGTTCGATGAGTTCCAGGCCACCCTGAGACTACAGAGTGAATTCCAGGTCAGTTTTGGCTACAGCGAAATTAATGTTCCTGTCCATCTGGGTAAAATAAGTACAGTAAGAACCAACCAGAGGGTACAATCCAATAGGAATATGACTAATATGTAATATGTTCATATTATAAAGTTCATAATAATAAAAATAATGATTTTTTAAGGAAGAATAAACCAGAAGCCAGTGAGACTAGTTATCTTTAGGAGCTAGGTGGAAATAGGGTGTAAACAATAGGAAATTGTAAGCCAAAAGTAAACCCTTTCCTTCTCTAAACTGCTTCTGGACAGGTATTTTGTCCCAGCAATGAGAAAGTACTGATTCAGCAACTTAATTGGTGTGTGTTTGTGGGGGGTATTTTGGCTCACAGGATTGAGGGTACAACCCACTATGGCAGCAGGAGCCTCAGGCAGCTGGTCACATTATGTCCACAGTCAGGAAGGAGAAAAAGAGAAATGCTTATACTCAGCTTGCTTTCTCCTTTTCCTTAAGATCCAAAGATGCAGTCAGCCCAAGGAATGGCACCACTGACATTTAGGGTAGGTCTTCCGACTTTGCTTAACCCAATCTAGAAAGTCCCTCATGTATGTGACACTTAAGTGATTCTACACTTGTCAAGATGACAGTCACTATTTTTATTATTATTATTATTTTAGCATTTTATTTATTTGAGAGTGTGAGAAAGAGATAGAGCAAGAGTGAGAATGGGCATGCCAGGGCCTCCAGCCACACTACAAAGGAACTCCAGATGTATGTACCACCTTGTGCATCTGGCTTTACATGGGCCCTGGGGAATTGAACTCCAGTCCTTCTGCTTTGCAGGCAAGTGCCTTAACCACTGAGCAATTTCTCCAGCCCAACAGTCACTACTTTAAATATATTTATTTTTTAATTAATTAATTGATTAATTAATTGTAAACAGAGAGATAGAGAGAGTAGAGGGAGAGGGAGGGGAAGAGAAAGAGAGAAAATGAGAATGGGTGCACCAGGGCCTCTAGCCACTGCAAACAAACTTCCAGATGCATGCACCACTTTATGTATCTGGCTTTATGTGGGTACTGGGGAATTGAACCTAGGTCATTAGGCTTTGCAGGCAAGTACTGTGACTGCTGAGCCATCTCTCCAGGCTGACAGTCACTATTAACCGTCACAAAATAAAAAGAAAAGGACCAATCTGAGGAGCTTTAGAAACAGATTTTTTTTACTGCTATGAGACTAAAGAAGGACGTAGCTCAGTGGTAGAGAGTTTGCCTAGCATACCCAAGGCCTTGGGTTTGAATGCTCCACCTCACAAAATATTTCTCAGGCACGGTACTACATGTCGGTAGTCCTATCACTTGGGAGGATTCCAAGTTTGAAGCCAGTCTTGGCTCTATTTATTTTAAAGAAGACAAACCATAATGAACTACACACAATTATTGTACTTTAGTTATTTTTGTTTAGTATATCTGGACTAGAAATTCTGAAAGTACATGTACTAGTATTGAACAGATGTAAGGTGCATAATGAGAGCCAGCCCTCTCACTGCTGGAGATTAAGTTACAATAAGGAAAGGAAGAAAGGGAAAAAGGATAAAATGAATTCTGTGGTACTGAATTGGAATCTGAATTACTAATAAGAATATAAATAATCCAATTTTTAAAAATATTTTATTTATTTACAAGCAGAGAGAACCAAAGACAGATGAGAGAGAGGGAGAGAGAGAAAGAGAGAGAGAGAAAGAGAGAGAGAGAGAGAGAGAGAGAGAATTGGTGCAACAGGGCTTCCAGCCAGCAAACAAACTCCAGATGCATGTGCCACTTTGTACATCTGGCTTACGTGGGTACTGGGGACTTGAACCCAAGTCCTTAGGCTCTGGAGGCAAGCGCCTTAACCCATGAGCCATCTCTCCAGACCAATCCAATTTTTTAAGTGAATGAAGTTCTACAGATTTTTTCATATGGACCCAGGGAACACATGCAGACAGCCAATGAGACATGAGAGGATGTCCAACATCTTCAATCACAACAAGCTGCTACTTCACATCTTCCCGTCTAGAGTGACTATACTCATAAAGAGACAACAGCAAGTGCTGATGAGGATGCAGAGAAATTGACACCCTCACACACTGATGGTGAAACTGTAAAACAGTGTGACGGTTCCTCAAAAAGTTACACACAAGGTTACTATGCGACTTAGCAATTCTCCAACTATATCCTAGGTCCATACAAAAGCTAGCATGAGGATATCCATAATGCTATGAATAACAGTGAAAAGATAGAAACAACTCACATGCCAAACAACTAATAAATAAATGAACAAAATCCATTTATGGGAATATTACTTGCTCAGATGAGAACATATTGAGTATGCTATAATATAAATTTGAAAATCATGTTAAGTGGAAGAAGGCAGCTACTAAGACCATAAATTGTATGGTTCTATTTATATAAACTTCATAAAAGAGGCAGATCTACAGAGACATAAATTAATTATTGCTTAAGGCTAATGGGAAGAAACTGGGATTGAGAAGAATTTAGTGAATATGGGGTTCCTTTTGGCAGTTGTGAAAATGCCTTAAAATTGATTGTGAAATAAGCACTGCATGTCTCTGTAGATATAATAAAAGCCATGAAGCTGTATAATTTAAATTGGTGGCTTTTATGATGTAGGAATACCTCACTAAGATTTTTTTAAATCAGAAAAAAGAATCAGCATCCTCCATTTGTATTCTGGCACTCTAGACCCTCTTTCTCTACCCTCAAGAGTGTCACATCATAAATTATTTTCCCTCTTCTGTATCCTCAAGTGTGGTTTTTTCTTTTCTTTTTTTTCTGTTTTGTTTTTTGAGGTAGGGTCTTACGTTAGCCCAGGCTGACCTGTAATTCACTCAGGGTGGCCTTGAAATCACAGCCATCCTCCTACCTTTGTCTCTCCCCCCACCCACAGTGCTGGAATTAAAGGTGTGCACTCTGTGTGTGTGTCTGTGTGTGTGTGTTCCTATTGTTTCCTTCATCGAACTCATTTTACCTCATCATGAGTCAATGGCTCCTGCAGCCTGGAGCTTCTCAACCACTGATGTCCCAACTTGCTGCCTCCCTCTGTAACAAGCAGTCCAGGAAACACATTCCTATCAATGGGAATGTTTGGGGTCTATTTCAAAAATGATTAAACAAAACAGGATATTTATTCTCACATAAAATCTTATTTGAAGATAAACTGGCTCAAATACATTAGCTCTACATCATCATGAACTGTACTGGGGAAGAAGTAAATGTGACTGCCATGAAAAATTAGTGTCTTCTGGCAGGAGACAAACCACCCCTGGCCTTCACACAGGGCCCAAATGAAACCTACAAGAAAGTGAGGAGACAAACAGGAGGCCAATCACCACAGCAAGTCTGATAACCCATGAAAGGTCAATGGAGACAGACACCAACAATACCCATCACAACCCAGGGCAAAAATTCAGAGATAAAGATCTCAACAATAAAGCAGACTTAAAACACCACTATGACTCAGGGAACTGAGCAAAAGAGGGTGCAGAAAGAATTTAAGAGTCATGGTGGGGGAGAATATCCAGAGACATCACGCCCCTCAGCAACAATGCACAAAGGGGGAAGAAAAAAAAGAAAGAAAAAAGGCTACCTCTGGGGCAGTTCATAACCCCCTACCCTATGGACAGATCCAATATGCACACCGAGGAAGGACCCCAGTGGGTAGGAGACAGAAAGGAGGGAAACGGGGACACCTTCATAAGATTTGCTCAAACAATATTATTAATATTATTAATAAAAAAGATATTTTTAAAATATAAAAAATTAGAGTGTCTTAAATAAGAAACCTCTCATGGAATAAACTAAATATAAGTCATCTGATATTAATATGTTGGCTTCAAAATAACAAGGAAACTAAGTTCTTTATACCAGCTTTCCTCCTTTACTTGGAGCCTCCAAGCTAACTTCTTTTAGTTTGGCCAGATAGAATACAAGCCAGGAAAAATCCCAGACTTGTAAGGGTACAACCAAGAAGATCCACATAACATCTACATTCAAATATTATTGACCTACCATCTTCTGTTGATAAATATAATTGATCAATTAGATTTATAATATAGTTGATAAATAAAACAGACATGCAACTCAAATGTAGGGAGTCTAAAACTAAAGAAAGAGGAACAGACACCAGAAAACAACCAGAGATGTCACAAGGACCAAAGCTGCACTCCCCCATCATCAGTGTATTGACTTCTTTTCTCTTGTCAACCAATCCCTCAATCTTTCCATTCCTTTCATCAGAAGTACATAGCCACGACTAGAGGCAGAAAAAGGCATTTGTGTCTTTCATTCCTTGATAAGAGCAAGGACAGCTTTCCTGGAAATATTCCAACAGATTTTTTTTCCTCCTGTGCTAAATATTTTAGTCCAAGGCTAAAATATTCCTTTAATAAGAGGAATGAGGCTAGATCAATCAAGATGTACCTCAGAATGAGGGAGTGTCTCAGTCTCCACAGATGGATATGGTATCTAGGAAAAGGTTAACAACACTGAAGTTCTGAGAGGAAGAAAGAGGAGAGAGGGTAGTTATTGGTCCCAAGGGCATAGGTAATAGCCACAGCTTCCATTTTCCCATTGTCCTCTACTTACACATCATCTAGTGGGGTGACCTGAACGGTGCTTGTATCGACACTAAGACCTTAGTGATCTTATCTTTATTGGGTTACTGCAGGATCACAGTGTCCAGTAATACTGGACATGTGAATACCAAGAGACACCTTCTGGCATATGTGATGTTCCCAACATTGTCTTCCTTATTCCCTTAGTGGACAACAAATTTCTCCGTGGCAATTAGGATCAGACACACCAACCTGAAAGATGCCTTCTTTCTCAGGTGTTTGCTTTGTGGTCGGAAACCCCAAGAGGCCAAACAGTAGTTTCAGTTTCCTATTAATAGAATTTTGACTTATGTGGTGGAAGCCTTTGGTAGCTGTCTTCAAACCCACAAGGCCAATGCTGGAGAGACAAAATTACAGAGAGTAATCCGCAGGAACAAAAATTCTCCAAGAGGTATTAGGAACAATACAAAAGCCACTTCTACCTCTAACCCTTAGTTTATAGGCCCATGAATTCTGACTATGGAATATGTGACAATATACAGTAGCTACTGGATTAAGTCATTTGCCACACCTCGGGGTCTCTAAGTCATCAGACTCCTTCTATCACATTAGCATTTCTGACTGATAGTTTGAGGTAGGATCACTTAATTCCATGGGCAAGAACATGCTAATACACCACCTTGTCCAAAGACAATGCTATTCATGAAACATGGTGATGACATAAGGTATGGTATATGTCTGTGAGCTATGGCACCGATAGGAGAGTTACGAACAGGAAAGATAAACCATGTTTGGAATATATTTATGAAGACAGGTTTCCTCCTCCAAAACAGAAGTAATGTAATGCAATTAAATTTCTATCAGATGATTGGTTGATCTATCTAGGAACCAGTATCAGACTTGGGTCTCTGTAATGGCCTAAGTAACTTAAACACTTCATAATGACAATAACTGAATTATACTTGGCAAGTAGAAGGCCATGCTGTTGGATCTACTCTTAATCTACATTCTTATTGCCACATAGGCCCAATGAGAAAGCACTGGAGTGACTGGCAGAGATTGGCAAATCATCTGGTACAACACTTAGCAGGCTAGATGCCCTTTGGTGGGGATTAATGTAGCTCACAAATATTTTCACACTACAGGCAATTTTCAAACATCTGCAGTACCTCTCCCACTGATTTTCTTATCTCACATATTCTTTCCAAATAATTGACTAACCGATTCTCTTGCTGTGCATAAATCAGTATAGATTCCTCAGCCCAACTTTCCTTCCTAACCAAGAGGATGATAAGATGTACTCTTCAAAGTTATGCCATTTGGAGAACTTCTCTTACTATTTTTCAAGGCCACTTCAAGATGGAACTGGGGCCACATATCAGTGGCTGGCTGCTTCAAATTGGTGCTCATGTATTAATAAGTCAGGCCCAAACATGTTCTTCCTCTATTAAATGGTCCTGACACTTTATATATGAGTTGAGGAAGAAAAGAAAGAAAGGTAGGAAAAAACCCGCAGTTACAGTGAAAGTCTGTTTATGTAATTTACTTGTGCCTTCCACATAGGCTTGCACAGTATATATTCTTCCATCCAACAATGGAATTCTGCTGCCCGTGTTTATGATTCAGTAAGCCAGATAACACCCAGATCCAAAGAGTGGTTCATGAAACACAGGCACTTAATAGTCCGTGGGCTGGTGTTAAGTCTCTACCACTGTCTGGTACAAGCCAAAAGCTGCCTTTCAAGTGGAGAAGAGCTGTCAGCAAATGAGGGCATGTTCATAGTCCAAAACTCTAGTTAGCACCCCCACCATTGTGATTCTCCTTTTGTACTTGCAAGAGACTCCATACAATGTCTTTCTTTACCACTGAATCTGATGAATCTGAAAGCCTAAATGTCAGGGTCACCAGAAAGGCATTATGTTATTCCAAGTCCCACGAAAACTGGTAGCCATGGGTTACAAGGAAAAGGAGTCAGAGAGCAGCAAAAGTAGTTGTCTTCAAAATCCAAACAGGCCAATCAAGCACAGTGCATCTTCCTTTGAGGTGGATGATGTATGGGGAGTACCAGAACTCTATTAGAAATTTCACTAATGTCATAGGACCTGAACTGGATTTATAGCTCATGCTCTAGTATAAGGGCCTTTTGCTTTTGTTTTAAGTGATCCATTAAAACACTTTAGTGCATGGTGGCCCTGAACTCTTGGGCTCACAGATCTTGTCTTAAGTTCCTGAAGTAGCTGTGACTATACATGCAAACCACCAGACCCAGCTTAAGGGTATTTTCTTTTATAGAATCTAGGATGGTAGCTACTTCCTGCTCGACATATCTTATTGCATAATGTTATCAAAATAATAGACTGTTCTGACGTTCTGCTAGATATAAATGAAACAAAGTTCCCTCTGGAATGATGCTGTATCCTGGAGCAGAGAAGGAAAGATGAAAATGGTGCTATCCCAGTCACAAACAGGCAAAGTGTTTCTGATTATTTCTGCTGATGAAAACAGAATAGAAAGCTACGTTCTAGGATTTAACTTAACAGTTGCATTCTAGCAACCAAGGGCTGTGTTGATTGCTCTGGTAAGGATCCTAAATGTGGAACTTCACATTGATTGGCATCAACATTTGATTACGTTTTAAAAAAATATTTTATTTATTCATTTTTCAAGGAGAGAGAGAGAGAGAGAGAGAGAGAGAGAGAGAGAGAGAGAGAGAGAGAGAATGCACCAGAGCCACCATCTTGTGGGTCTGGCTTATATGGGTCCTGGGGAATTGAACCCAGGGCCTTAGGCACTGGAGGCAAGTGCCGTAACCACTGAGCCTTCTCTCCAGCCCTTTTATTACGTTTTGATAATTCACATTCTACAAAGTTAATTTGGCTATTTAATATTGTTAAAATGCATCCTTCAAAGTTTGTACATTGGGAATTCAACCCCTAATGTATGTGTGGTGATATACGGGACCTTTAAGAGATGGTTAGACCACGAGGGCTCTGCCCTCATAATGCTTTAATGGGTTCTGATAAACCATAAGTTTACTTATCATCCATTATCATCTGTCATCTCATTGCTGAGACAAAATACCCATCTAGAAGCAGCTTAAGGGGTTTATTTGCACCTTATGGTTTCAAGGAAAAGTCCATCATGGTAGGAGCAGGAAGCTGGTGTCACATTGTCACATCAGCATAGATGAAGTAGAGAAAGAAAACTTAAAGTGGGGCTGGACAATAAAATCTCAAGGCCCGCTCCCTCCCCAAGTGAAACACTTCTTTTATCAAAACTCCACCTCCTAAAGGTTCAACAACCTTCGCAACAGCTCCACCAGCCGGGAATGAAGTATTCAAATACATAAGTCTATGGAGACCATTTTACTTACCAACTACCACACTTCCCTCTTCCACTTATTTAATACCAACAATCTCTTGCTCTTCTGCTTTCTGCTAAGTGATACATAGCAAGAAGGCCCTCATGTGATGCCGGCACCTTGATACTGGACCGTAATAAATAGCTTAGAGAACTGTAACAAATTCCATTTCATTTTAAATCATCCAGCCTATGGTATTCTGTTACAGAAACACAAAATGGACTAAGACTGTATTGCATTAACCAAACATTGCATTAAAAGAGAAGATCTCAGATCTTTAATGGTTACACTAAGCTAATTTCTCCAGTGACTTTAGTTAAGTCACTATAGTGCCCATCAGGACTAGAATTTTTTATATTACATATGTCAAATTTAAGTAGACTGATGATCTCATTCATCCATAGAGCTTTGGAGATCAATCGATCACCACCCCAACCATACCCCTGCTGTCAAACTACAATTATCATCACTTTTCCTTGAGGGTTATCATGGTAACTGTTCAGAACATGTCTTTGACAGTCATGTCATCTGGCCTCTACCAGGACCTCAGCATTTTACTCTGGCATTATTATTTTCAACTTACTGAGGGTAGTAAACCTAAGAAATTTGCCTGGATATTTGTACCCCTTAATCAATGCCTTGATGAGGATAAATTCTATACATAGTTCCTCCTAGAGGCAGTATAGATAGAGCATGAGATGTGGTAGTCAACTTTTTGTCATTGTGACAAAAAATTAACGAAAACAACTTAAAGAATTTATTTTGACTCAAGACTTCAGATACTACAGTCCATTGTTAACTGGACCCAGTGTTTCTAGGTATGTGGTGAAGCAAGACATCCTGGCATAGAGGCATGGTTAAACAAAGCTGCCCCCTTCATGGCAGCCAGGAGGGAGGAAAGAGAAAGACAGAGGAGGGTGTAGGCTTATACCCTTCAGAGGCATGCTCCTAGTGAGCTGCTTCCTCCAACTGGTTCCACCTTCTACAATTTCCACAACCTCCAAACAAACTATTAACATTTGACTCCATCAATAAATTAATCCATTGATTAGGTCAAAGCCCTCATAATTCAATCATTTTTGAGTGACTGGATCCACTAGCTGGGGACCAAGTTTTTAACACACGAGTCTTTTGAGGAACACTTTACTTTTAACATTCTCTTCTTCCTGAACCTTCAGATTCCTTCTTCTATATTATATGAGGGAAATCCTGGCATTCCTAAGTAGAGACTTCAAGCTATTCCTGAGTGCGCACTTCAACTAACCCACTTAGAGGGACTTCCAGATGCTCAAATTAACACTGAATCTGAATCCAGGTAGGTATTTGGTAATATCCTATAACATCATTACATTATAAACTTTCCTATAAGATCAGGCTTAGTTCTTCTCCTCTGTGCTATTGTGAGCCTCCAAGTTTGTTTGACATTTCTATCCTTATTCATATCTGTTCAAATTCCTCTCACCCCATGTCACAGGGTCCCAGATCTTCTCCATTACTGGCCTTAACTTAGCATAATACAATAATGTCTCACAATGAATGGATGTTGCAACTCTCTGTAGCTTTAGTACTTAAGCTGTGGCTTGATTTTTGGCCATATATGGCTCACAGCTTTAAGAGATTATGGGTTTCTACAAAACTGAAACTATGATTTTCTACCCATACTTTAAGTACTAAACTCAAGGCTTACTATTTGCTGCATGAGTGCATGCATGCATGCGTGTGTGCATGAGTGCGTGCATTTGTTTTCACAAAAATAGTCAGAATAGCCAAATGACACTGCAATTTTAGTAATTATCATGATCACAGCAGCTAAGTGCTAGAGTTTGATTTTCCAATGATGTGCTATCCACCAGCACTCCACCTCATGCTATTACTGATGGTCATTGGAGCAACTGTGATGCCATTTCTTATTACAGAGTAGCATTATTCCATTCTTCTCTGCAAGTCATTTATATAGTTTATCAGACATGCAACACCATCCCTGAAAGCCATCTTAAAGGTCCCTTTTCTGAGACTATCTGGAACTCATGTAACCGTACCGGTCAGTGTTCTGGGAATATAATAAAATAAAATAAAATAAAGAGAAGCTAATGGAAGAACTTCATAAAAGCAAGGCTAAGGGTATAAAAACGGGGTTAAGATAACCAAGAAGACATAGAGAGGCACTCTGAGCCTAGAAACAGTAGGTAGTCATTACCATCCTCCTTATCTCCCAAAGGAGAGCTTTCTGGAATCTTATGAGAGATTTGTAGTTGTAGGATAGGGCTATAGTCAGGCATTGAGGCCTCTTCTGTTCAAAACATTAGTCTATGAGAGGTATAGGCAAACTTTAGTTACTCCTTCTGAACATTTTACCTACCATACTGTGAGGAAACCAACAAGGAACAGCAAAAGAGTCATTGTAATTTATTTGTTTTAGCTAGTGAATGTGCAGACAGACCAGTTTGTGAGTCAAATGCAGAAATCCTTCAATGAATTTTCATATGTTCCTTTAAACCACCCTGAGGACCAAGATTAAAACAAACAACATAACATAGCCTAATCCATTCAAGTTGGATAAAATATGGGTGTGCACTGCTTTCTTCACCTCTCCTGAAGACGCTCATCATAATGACCACATCCTAACTCCAAATAACACCCAAGTTCTATCGCCATCCAGGACAAGCATAAGAACTGTCTTGTGCTTTGAAAACATGGTTTTCACCTCAATACACAAAGGGCCTTAAGAAGTTATAAAAAGAATAATTTAATATCAACTATTTGAAACTCGAGGTCACAATTGGGATGCTTTCCAATAGTTAACTGATTTCTAATTAACAAATCTATTGTGCTCTCAGTTCAATCATATAAAATTACACGTATAATTAGTTTATGTTGAAAGATTTATCAAGAGATCATATTGCTTTAAAAAATCTGTATTTTTCATAGACTGAAATTACTGTCTTATGCTGTTTCCTGTCACACTTTAAGATTTTAATTACCCATTTTCTCTTGGATAATAAATTTTGAACTTAGCTATGTAAAACTTTTTAAAAATCATTTTTATTATTGTTGTTTAATCTTGACTAAAGTTAACTTCGGGGCTGGGGAGATGGTTCAGAAAGCTCTTGCTACAAAAGCATGAGGATGAGAGTTGGGATCCCCAGAACTCATATAAATACTAAGTGCCTGTCTGTATTCCCAGCACTTGAGAAGTGGAGACCTGGGATCTTCAAGACACGCTGGCTCACAAGACAGTGAATCAGTGAGCTCTGGGTTCAAGCGAGAGCTCTGCCTAAGGAAATGAAAGAAAGTGATTAAGGAAGACACCTGACCTCAACCTCTGGTCTCCATGTGTGTGCACACATGTGTACACACATATATGAGCATTCATACATTTCTGCACACACATGCACATGCAAAAATAAATAAAATGAAATTAAAGCTGAATCCAGAAGTCACCAATTATAATTAACATTCTATTAAGAACTATGGAAGGGAAAAGCACTACAAACTATAGATCAAATCACTACAGCTTGTTATATGGGTAAAATTCTGAAAATTGACAAGTATTATAGATGACTAAATATGTATATGTATACATAATATTAGTTTGGAATGAATGATTTATTAAGCTATATTTTTTCTTATTCTATAACTTGTAGTTATGAGTAGTCTGTAAGAGTTTCTTTTAATATTAGCTTTAATCGTGGAGTAGTATATAATCATCAACCTTAAAATTATGTGCTTAATTGTTAAGATATAAAATAAGTTTACTCATGCTATGTTTATTATAAGAAAATTGAATCTGAATTCCTTTACCAACCAACCTACATCACTGTTCTCTTTGAAATTAACGTGGCCAGTTCCAAAAAATCTTTAAAATTCTTTTGGCGTTAGTATAAAGGAAATGTTTTACTGTTTGCATCATCTGTGGTACAAGTAAAATAATGATTATAACAGACACATTTTTTTTAACCACCACACAAAATCTTGACTTTCCATGTTGTCCACTTCTGGAATGATGGTTAAAACATATGGATCTGCCATTACTGGCAACATAAAACATCTGCACTCCAGGGTCCTACCATGACCTCAAACTTTTTAATGCCTAATCCATTTTTAATGTTGTGTTTCAAGAATAACATGGTTGAAAGATTGTTAGAGAGATATTCATTCTTGTTTCAAATGGGAGTTCAGAATTTCCACATTGTGAAGATTCATGAGATAAATGTTTTCTGAAATCTTAGTATCAGGGAAAGATCTCACTTGATCAATTGGGTCATCTTTATCTCAAGAATAAGACCCTCTGCTCTAGCCATTTTTTTTTGCTACATTGTTTTCCTGTTTCCCTTCTTTATAATTTCATGTAGTTTCCTTGCTTACCTATTTTTATCTTGTATAAAAATAAGTGCATACTTTCTGTGTGTTGCCTCAAGTTCCCTGTGGAATAACACAGGTATAAATAAAGAAGAATAAATGCATTTTAGACTAGAGAAAGGTTCAATGTTCCCTTTTCTGTGTTCAACTTGGGAGGGCTGCATACTCAGTACCAACACACCCACCAGTCATCCTCCAAGTTTACCCGACTAATATGGTGATGGTCTGACCAGGCCCCTCATAGGGGTTTGAATCTGTGACAGTAAACAGTACTAAGATACCAATAGAACATTTGATGAGATTTTGAGTCATGGAAGCCAAAAGTATATGCCCACCAAAACAAGTGCCAAGAAGCTTTGAAAGAAGGAACTGTTCTTCAACAATTTTTTTTTCAATGCAGCAAACACATAGGCTTTGTCCCTGGAGCATGTAACTCTGGGCTTATGTTCCCTAAATAAGTGCTCTTTGTATGTGGAGCACAAGAAAATACATGTATTCCCTGTCCTGTTAAGGTGTTAATTTCTTCATTATAAAACTGATTACAATTTTCAATCATAAGGAGATCTCTCAAGAACAGAATTGAATTGTGTGTTCAAAGCCATGTGTCAACATCTGTAATATATTCTTTGGTCATTTTTTTTTTAGTCACTAAAAGTAGTGGCTGTGCATTATCTGGGCTTCTATTTAAAAACTCTACGGGGTTCTAGAAATAACTACCAATAAAGCAAAGTAACTTAATTTCTACCTTCAGAACAAGACTGGAACTGAAATTGCAAAACAGATTGTGAAATATTAGCCAAATTACTTCCCTCGACTACTGTTCAATATTCTGCATTGTTAAGTATTTTTTAATACCTCTTATATTTGATAATCCTCTTTACAACTCTGTAAAATGCTCTACAAACACTTTCTCGGGTGTCAGATGCAAAACCTTATCCTCTTCAAACTACAGATAAGGATGTTGAGGTTTTGCCAAATATGATGCCTTGTCCCAGATCATTTAAGGTCGCTGCAGAACTCCCGGCCCCATTAAAGTTGCAATACTGCCCAATAAGGGACCAAGGCCATTTGCAACTTCCTAGGAATTGGGGCTTTCAAAAAAGCTCCAAGGAAGACAGGTTGTGCAGGTGTGCAGTCCAGCCTCAAACTGGTACCACCGGGAACAGTTTGCAAAACCGGAAGGTGCAGTCGGGTGGGTGTGCCGGGCGCTTAGCTGTCCTGTCACTCCCCCACCTGCCCCGGCGCCCCACTGCCAGCTCGCTCCTGGCCCAGCGCCCGGGGTTCACCTTTCCCAGGGAACGCGGGGGGCTGCGATCCCGGCGCCCGCGTGCCCACCCGTCGCCCTCCGGGATTACCTGACCAATGGGGCCGGTGGGATGGAGGTCCGCGGACCCCCGGAGGCCCAGGGCCGGCCCTCGTCCGGCGGTGGTCGGGGAGGAGAGCCGGGGCCCCTGGACCGCGCCGGGGGCGCGCGCGGGCGCCGCGGCGTCGAGCCCTCGGCCGGCCTCTGGGTGGCGCTGTGGTCCCGCGGGCGGCCGCCGACCCGCGCTGGCCGGGAACGCGTCTCCCGGTGACGCAGCCCCGGGTGGGGAACGAGGTGCGGCGGCGGCGGCGGCGGCGACCCTGCGCGTCTTCCCGAGGACGCGCGGTGCAGCGGGCGGCGGCGGCGCGAGCCCGAGCGACGGGCGGGCGACGCGGACCGACGGACGGACGGAGGCGGGCGTCGAGGAAGTGGGTCCGGGACGCAGCGCGGAACAAAGAGCGGGGCCGCCCCCTCGGGGACGCGCCGGCCTGGGCCCGGGAGCGGGCGGTGACCGAGCCCCGCTTCCCCGCGCCTTCCTGCAGGCAGCGCCGCGGGCGGAGGCTCCATGTTGGGAAGCGGCGGCGCTCGCCCTCGTTAGCGGGAAATCGGGGCGCCGCGGGCCGAGCCGCGGGGAGCGAAGATGGAGGCCCCGCCGCGGCCTGCCGCCGACATCCTGAGGCGGAACCCGCAGCACGACTACGAGCTGGTGCAGAGGGTCGGCAGCGGCACCTACGGGGACGTGTACAAGGTGAGCGGGCCGGGGCCGCGGGCGAGGGCGGCGGCCGGGCCGGGACCCCGCGGGGCTCCGCGTCCGCACCGCGTCCCGAGCCGCCTGGGCGGCGCTGACGACCGCGCGGGCCACCGCGGCCGCGCCGGGCTTCCAGGCTGATTCACGGTACCGAGCTTCCTCGGAAAACGACTTCGTAGAAAGCAGCGGGCAAGAAAGCATATTGACATTCAGACATTGGCATTAAAAAAACAATTTTTTTGATGGATGAACTTGAGTTTAAAAAGCTGTAGGGAACCGGTCTCTAAATTTTAACTGTTAATAATTTGATATTGACTTGAAACAATGTGTACAAGCATTATAACGTGTAGAAAGATTTTTTTTTAACCTGGCAGAAATTTGATCATTTGTATGTGGTTGGTGATTTGAACTATATTAATTTGCTGGGGTTTTTTTTTTTCTTCTTAACACTTCCCTCTCTTTGGGATTTATAACATTCCATGATCGTGACTGAGTAAGAGCTGTTGTCTTTTTATTGTGCTCTTGTATTAAGACAAATGAGAATGGGTTGTAATTTATGATTGTAAATCTAAATCAGCTAAGTTTTTCAGTGGTCAAGAGGAAAGAGATTAAGATTTCCTTATGGCTTTTGTTCTCTGTTCCAAAAAGGGAACATTAATGTAACTCTGTGGGGCATTAAAGAAGTTTTTTGGTTTTTTTTTTTTTTTTGTGTGTGTGTGTGTGTGTATGTGTGTGTGTGTGTGTGTATTTTGTTTTGTTTTTGCAACAGCTTTATACTTTGATAGCTTATATAGACATATCCGTCTAAACAGCAATCCTGCATGTATCTGAAATAGTCCTGGTCTGGTTAATTCCTTTGGGGTGTATTGTCTAGCACAGGTAGAAATAGGAAAAAAAAAAAACTTTCTTTCTGCTTGTTTTCATGTATTTCTCTCCTGCTATTACTAATAACTCACAGTGGTAGGGTAACTCTAGCACTGTTCTCAGGTGAACTGTAATGGATGGGTGTGTTATTCCTTAAATGGGCTCTTAAGTTTGTACTAGACACCGTTCTAGGTACTGGATTGTTGACTTGTGAGCAGGGTCCCAATTCCGGTCTTGTGTATACATTTGAATGCAAAATGCATAATTAATGGACCTTCCTGATATAAAATTAGAAATAGTCGGCTCTTATTTGTTTATCTATGGAGCACGCATTTTGTAGAATGCTCACTCTTTTAAAAAAAATTGAAATTTCTGTTTGCCTTTCAGTTCTAGTTTTTAGTCATCTTTGTCTTGTGATTCACTATAAATTAACCAGTTAAGTTCAGTTCATGGTAATTATACAATAGTCTAAATTACAGTTCTTACATATTTTTCCTTCCCTACTTTAAGAAAATTTAAAGAGACCATTTTCCCCATTAAGATCTCAAGACCTCCACCTTTTTCTTTATCGATAGCAACCAAAGCCGTATCTGGAAGAGGATTTTATTCTTGTGAGGGAAGCAAGGATTATATTAAAGGAACAACTCATGTCTACCTTTTATTTAGGCTGTATCTCTCTTCTACAACTTCTCCACAGAGAGTCAGAGGCTAAATATTTATGACATCACATCTTCACCTCCCTCCCCTTCAGAATCATGCTCACACTTACCTGTACATTCCTTACACAACTAGGCCTGCCTCTGATTCCTAAACATCCTTGAGGCATTCATGGCTCCTTGTCTTTTATTATAATTGCCTGGGATCACTTTCCACCACAGCTTCCCCTGCTACTGTCATTCCTGTGCTTTTAAGGCATTGCTCCAGTTCTTCAGACCCCTCACCTCTCTGCCATCAGACACTCTCCCCTCCCTCATTCTACTCTGTCCACACTGGCCTACTGGCTGTTCCTTATTCATAGTAAGCATCTTCCCTCCTTAGTCTTTGTTCTATCTATTTCCTCTGCTCAGAATCTTTTCCCAGATAGCTTCAAGGCTTGCTTCCTATTCCTTTATGCCTCTCATCTTTCGTGTGTGTGTGTGTGTGTGTGTGTGTGTGTATGTGTGTGTGTGTGTGTGCTTATCTCAGTCTAACATCGTGTTTTGCTTAATTTTTTAAAAAACGATTTTTGTCTGTTTTGTTTAGTGCTCCATCTCCTTGCCTGCACAGAGTAAGTGCTTTCAAAAGAAAAGTAATGAGAATAACTATCAGTGAGTCTTTCATCTAGTTTCGTGGGCAATGAATTTTGAAATCACTACAGTTAACAATCTAATACTCTATGTATTTCTTTAGTGCCTTTTCTCATACCTTATGTATATGTTTTTATTGCAAATATTAATAATCTGAGTACTCTGGGAAAATTTCTGAAAAATTGTTTCATAGCATATCTGTTATCAGTGATCTAAGTCCAGTGGAATTTTGTCAATTTATACTTATTTTCAGTATGCTTAAAATAGAACATTCAGATTATTGAATTTTTAAGGGAATTAGAGTGGTTATATTATTTACAATTATATATTTTTAATAAACTGAAAATCCCAGGAAGTTTTAAAAGCATTTTTAGTACATGGTACAAACTAGTAAAATAACTGCAGGGGGGAAAAAAAAACTCTACTTTTTTTTTTTTTACACTTCACATATATTGTGAAACAGCTTTATAAGGACTGTAGCTTTGAGATTCTTTGTGAATTATTTTTACATTTCTCAAAATTGCAGGTCCCCTTTGTGGCTCCCATCTTTACAGAGGGGAAAGCTCAATCTTAGTTTGGCTGTTCCCTGGTTGAAGGAAAAGAAGGAATGTAAAGATTCATTGAGATAAGTGGACAAAATCATGGAGGCCAGAGCAGGAAATGGTGGAGGGGAAAGAAACATCAGAGAAAAAGAATGTGGTTGATGATGAATGAAAGACTAAATGTCAACCAAGTAAATTTCATTTGTATTACTATACAGTTTAAACTTGCTAACAGGAAGGAAGTGTACTACCTTCTGCTCACAATTGATTTGTGCACATAAAATAATTGTAGCATCATGATTATAGTTCACAATCCCAGCACACTCCATATTACTATTTTATACCAAAATTGTTTGCAGTCTAGATTACAGAGAAATTCTAAGAATCTTCATCTTTTATGAGTGAAAATTTGTATATTTAGAATGGGAAGTCCCATGTCTTTAAACTTTTATTGAGTTTTTGATTGATTATATAAGTCTAAAACATTTCATGTTAGGAGGACAGAAATATACTACTGTAGCAAACAGATGCTTAATAAACATATTCTAGATGATATTAGCGATACAAAATCATGCAGAAATACTGCTAACAATATACTTAGGGCTTTTTCTAAATGTTATTAAGCCAGTCTGTTTCTAAAATAAATTTTATATTGTATCACCTTACCCTAGTTGATTGGGATAACCAATATTTTCTCTAGTCATTAAACTTTCTTCAAAAATACAATTTTAAAAGGATCCATTGAATGAACCTTCATTTTGCTTTATTCCAAATTTCATATTTGTTTCCAATTTCTAAGAGTATTTTGCAGTTACAAATGACATATTTGTGTAGAAGTCTGTGTCATATACTGTTAGCATTTCTGTGGGTTCCTCTGGAAATTAGACAATCTAGGTCTACTATAATGAATCCTTCCTTTATAGTTGGACTCAGTTTTTTTTTCCTCTCCATCAAACCAACAGTCACAATTCTGGAATGGCTTTAGGCACTTTGAAACATATCTCAAGACCATATTGTAAAGAAGCTAAGTTTTAATACTTAATAACCCTTGAAATATTGGGTACTGACTATGTGTTAGAGTAGAGATGCAGACTCAAGGAAAAGTGCACTATCAATGAGGAACATATAATTTAGTCAAGAAAGAGACATGTAAATAGTCATAATTAGGTAAGTATCATAGAAGTAGAAGGAATACTCAACTCTGTCTTTTAATTAGGGGTAAGGGAAGGAAGGAAAGGAAAGTGAATCAGGGAAGATTAATAGGAGATGGGGCATTAACTAGGTTTTCTTTTAAATTTAGGTTGGTTTCTAGATGGATATTTCTCAGACTGGGGGAGTAGTTAGTATATGCGAGCAGCTGTAGACTGGAAAAGCCTTGCTAAATATGAAGATATGCATCCTCATTCCAGGTCCCATGTGACCAAACCTGGCTGAGCTATCATAAATGGAGAACATAGGTTATTTTCTGGATGGAAAGGACTAGATGGTAGATCTTGTATGTCAGTGTCAAAAAATTTGCACTTTTCCTATAGTCTGAAGAAACAACTTTTGCAGGAGATCTTTCTTGATGTAGAGGATAAATTATACCCCCTCTCCAAATGGCTAGAGGTATAGAAACCAGTTAACCTAATAGTCCAAATTAGGACCTGTATAATCCTAAAAAATAAGTACTGGAATATGAGGCAAATGAAAGATGAATTGAGTCATATTTAGAAGATTTTTTTTAAAGCACCTGATAATGGGTGTGGGGGTGGGGAAACAAGTAACTTATGGTATTTAAAATTTCTGACTGGGGTGACTATGTTTGTGCTATTAACAAGAAATACAAAATGTGTGTGCTCTGAATTTTGTGCTTATTTTTGGACATTAGAGATTGTATAAGTTGAGGAGTCTGATGGTAGTAGGAAATGTAACTCTGGCCTGGAGAGCTCTGGATTGGGGATACAGGTTGAGGAGTCATCATCACTTCATGGACTAGTACCTGTGAAGTAAAGATGAGGTCACTCAGGAGATTTTTTTAGGTAAGCTGAGAAAGTTGGCAGGAAAGAATAATAATACATTGGTGGTATCTGGAAAGAAGTATGAGGAAGTTCTTTCCATAAGAACCAGAAGTCTTAATATCTGTTCTCTTATCTTTAGCCTTCACTCTAGTTCTTATTTGCTCTGATTGCTGTAAGGAACATGGATTGATCTTCCAAACCTATGAATCTGAGATTCTGTAAACATTCTCTTCTTGTGGTAGTTTGAATCAGATGTCTGCTATATAGTCATGTGTTTTGAATGTGTGGTCTCCAACTGATGGCTGTTTAGGAGGTGGAGTCTTGCTGGAAGAGGTGTGTTGTTGGGGTGGGCTTTGGCAAGTTATATAGCCAGCTCCCCCTTGCCAGAACTTCTCTCCTGTTGCTGTTTATACCTGCTGTGGCTTCCCCCTTGAGACTGTATGCCAGAATAAAAACCTTTCCTTCTATTGGCTGCTTTTGGTGCTTTGTCCCAGCAGCAAACAAGGAGGTAACTAAGTTGGTACCAGAGGGTTGTTGCTGCTGGAAATCTGACTTTGTGGCTTTTGGCCTTTTGGAACTGATTTGTGGGAGAAATATGGAAGGATTTGAAACCGTGGCCCAAGAGAAACCGTGCAGTGCTGTTAAGCAGAGGTTGGACCATTTTGTTCAGGCAGTTGAAAGATCTAAATGCAGAATGAACCATAGACTATGTAGGTTTTGGCTTATGAAGGGAAGAGCTCTGACTGGATTGAGTTAAGAGGCAGTTTGTGTGAGAATAGCTGTGCCCTTTTCTTGTCCTGAGAACTTGTGCAGGGTTCATTTTAGAAGAAATGGACTGGTGTGAGGAGAGGTGGATGTGGCACAGAAAGAAATAAAAGTTGGACTGGAGCAATCTGCTTCAGCTGCAATTGTTTGAGAGATTACCACCATTGAGACTGGCCCAGCTGTTCTGCTTTGGGACAGCAGGAAAGATGCTAACTCATTTAAAGTAAGGGGACTGGATGCTGAAGGATGCTGTTCTTCAAAGTCAGCTTTATTCCTCTGTGAATTAACAAAGTTGGTAACCCACCTGGCACTATGGAAGTATAACAAATACAGGAAAGAAAGAGTCATTGGATCTGTAATGTAGTTTGCATTTTGGAAATGGCCACTAGACAATGTGTGGAAGGGTTGTTGGAGTCTGAGCGGACACCTAATGGCGCTATGAAGATGAATGTGGTTGTAGTAGAGACATCAGAATTTTTGGAGGTACCAGGACTGTGGAACAGTTCCCAAGGAGAGCTGCTGGATTTGAATGGAGTTTTTCCCAGGCTGTGAGCAGCCCAGCTGGAAGGATGGAATTGGAACCCCAGAAAGTTCATTATGGGTCTCAAGTAGACACAGAACTGCAGGACTTGACCTTTGCCATACTTATTTTAGATCATGCACTGGTTTCATCTTTCCTTGCTATACCCAGTGCCATCTTTTGTAGTGTGAATGCTTACTCTGTGCCATTATTTATTTTTGGTTTTACAGCTCACAGTTAAAAGAGACCTTGGACTATGAGGATGCTTAATCAGTACTAGTATGAAAAACACTATAGGGACTTCTAAAGTTGTACTGAATGAATTGCATTTTACATCATGGAAGGTCATGAGTTTATTGGGGCCAAGGGCAGAATTTGGTAGTCAGAATCAAATGTCCCCCATAAATTCTCCACCTGAATACTTGGTCCCTAGCTGGTAGCTTTGGGAGGTGGAACCTTGCTGGAGGAGGTGTGTCACTGGGGGTTGACTTTGAGGTTTATTGGCTACCAGTTTGCCAGTTCTAGTCAGTGCACTCTGCTGCTACTATTTTACACCTGCTGTGGCAGAGGTGATGTCCAGCCTCTGCTTGTGCCATGCTTTCTTTCCTCTGCCATCATGAAGTTTCCCCTTGAGATTGTAAGCCAAAATAAAACTTTCCTCCCATGGGAGGAAAAGATGATGACACTAAAACAAAACAGAGACTAATTGAGAGGGGGAAGAGATATGAGGGAGGGTGGGGAGGGGAATCATAAAGGTTTATTGTCTGTAATTATGGAAGCTATCAATAAAAGTTTTTCAAAAAAGCTTTCCTCCCATCAGTTGCTTCTGGTCAGATGCTTTATCCAAGCAAAGAGAAGATAAGTGCAGTACTCCGGATAGAACAGTCTCAGAATAACATGCCCTGTAAGGTCCTGCTAATTCCAACACTCACATGATGTTAGAAACATTGGCTTCATGTTTATTTTTAAAAATACTTATATTTATTTATTTGGGAGGGAGGGAGGAAGTAAGAGAGAGAGAGAGAAAGAGAAAGAGAGAAAAGAGGATGATAGTGAGCTCTCTAGGGCCTCCTGCCACTGCAAATGAACTGTAAATAGATGTACCATTTTGTGTGTCTGACTTTATGTGGGTACTGAGGAATCGAACCTGAATTGTCAAGCTTTGCAAGCCAGTGCCTTTAACCACTGAACCATCTCCAGCCCATTGCAGTTTTTATTGTGTAGTTTTTCTCTGTTATTTGGGTTTTTTGCAGATATTATTTCCTTTTCCTATAACACTCTTCCTCTTCTTCCATCTTCTCCAGGTTTCTGTTTAAACACATTGTCACGGTCATGCTTTCTGTTCCTAAGAGTAGGTCATATCTGCAATTTGCTTTCATTCATCCTTATACATTTCTTATTATGATAACTCATTCATCACTTATCATTTTTTGCTTGTCAGTCTTCCTCTTAGTTTCAAATGGCATGAAAATAGTGACCTTAAGTTTGCACTATGTCAGGTAGCCTAGCATAGTGCCTTGCCTACAGTATGTGTCTGATAAGTAGGTCTTGTAGAAGTGAGTAACATAGTAGCGATGTAAGGGAAAGATTTGTTAAGAGTAAGGTATACATGTGAAGAAATAGAATATAGGCTGCTCTTTGAAGCAGCTTAGGTATGCAGTGAAAGAGAAAAGAGGCAGCAAATGTTTCTTCCTTTATGTGTTTTTCCTCCTTTCATTGAGACTGAGTGATTATACCTTTCAAATTTCATTCCAAGTGACCAAAGGAGTAGTGGGTTTTGAAAGAAAAAGTTCCACATAGGAAATCACGAAAAGGATTTGGAAAAAATTGAAAATTTAGAAAGGTAGCAAAAGGCCAAAATTTAAGGGACCACTATAGAAGATAAATATGAAGCTCATCCTTCTCTAAGTAGAGCCTCCTCCATGAAGTCCCAGCCTTAGTTTCCCCTGAGTATGGTTAGCGTGAGCTACACTGATCAGTGGGGGGCATTGATATAGACTTGGGATAACAGAGTGAGAGGGATATTTAACATCCAAGCAAATACGTATCGGAAGCCTCACTGTTCTGAGGCATTGGGATATAGAAAGTGAACCGAGGGAATACAGACTGCTGCTGCCATTGAGCTGACATTCTATTGTATGGGCTCGGAATACCTGAGTGCAATGGGGGAGGTAGACTTCAGAATGCCTGGTTAGAATGGAGGACGCAGGTTGAAGAATTAATAAGGATGGTCAACATAAGTGTCATTGAGAAGGAGGTTAGGTTTTAACAAAGACTGGAAGGAAGTGAGGGAGTTAGTGAATAATCAAAGTGTGAAATACTTCTGTCTGTATTTATTATTATTTATTCATTTATTTGCAAGCAGAGGGTGATAGAGAAAAGACAGAGACAGGGCATGCTAAGGCCTCTAGCCACTACAAATGAACTCCAGATGCATGTGCCATTTTGTGCATCTGGCTTTACATGGTTACTGGGGAATAGAACCCAGGTTGTTAGGCTTTGCAGGCCAGCTCCTTAATCGCTGAGCCATCTCTCCAGCTCTGAAACATGCTATTTAATATCTGTTTGGTGGCAGACCACAGGTCATTGTGATTTTTAATTAGGTTCCACAGTTGCATGAGTTTACCATGTCCTATGTCAATTTTCAAAACATTATTTTGTAAGCAGAGGATATGTTACTATTCTGATAGCCTTGCTCCTATTATTCTCTAATCTTTAAATCCTAGTAGTCTTATTCAAGGTACCCATTGGCCTCCAATCTGAAGTTAATAGAGAATGGTTTTTGATAACTACAGCACCAAAAACACTCTCTTGAGAACCCAGCAACCACTAACTGCAATAGCTTCTAATGAGCCCCTTCCCCATTCTTGATGGAATGTTGACTGGCTCATTGTTCAGGAAGCTACTGAAGGTTCATGAGTACAACACCCATGTGTTTGGAGAAGGCAGCATTCCTCAACATTCTAACCCCATCTTCTGGTTTTACATTCTTTCTGCCCCCTCTTCCATAATGTTCCCCCAAGTCTTCAGTGGGTTGGTATAAATATCCTGTTTGTGGCTGAGCATACAATTGTCACTTTCTAGTACTTTCACCAGCTCTGTATCTCTACCATCACCTCACCCACTGCAAAAAACAAACAATAACAATAACAAAAATCGTCTATGACCAAGACTGAGAGCAGCACTAATCTTAAGACATAAAGATTTAGAAGGCAGTTAGAAGACCTGTCTACTTATAACAATAGTAGTAGGTTTCCTGCTGAGGTCTCTGACCTTTAGCTATGGACCTTTGACCAAGTTTACAGTATCAGTGGAACAGGCCTTTAAGCCAATCAGAAAATGGTTGGTTACTCCCATAGCCACTATTGCACAGTGAGCATATTTTGCCTGGCAGGTTTGTTGTGGAGCGCACAATATCCACAGACATGACACCTTCCAGCACTATGAAAGATAACAAGCAAGGAGTGAGCTTCCAGCTGAATTCCAGTTTGATTTCTTCATGTCCTGCAACTGAAGCATGTGGGTTTTTTTTTTTTTTAGCAATAATGGACTTACCATCTACTTTTAGGTGGAAGACCAAGAGCAATGGCAATACTCTATATTGTTTGGGGCCTCAGTGGCCTCCCTGACCAAAAATTCATGGGGAATTATCTGGGAACAAATTATTTTAAAGCTCCTTTCTACTGTCATAGTAATGTGAAAATTATGAAAAGAATCTTTCAATACTTTCAACCTGATAAGATAGACATGAGATATTGCTATCAATAGTGCAATAGATTCTTGTCACAAAATTGCCTTGTGGTTACTGCTGTGTTGGGTTAGCTTTTTCTAGGCAGGTGAACGAACATCTGTTCACCCCAACAACACACCAAAGAAACGGTTCAACCCAAGTCTAGCTTAGTGAACCAGTGAGTTTATTTGGATTACTTACAGAAGTATTGCGACTCAAAGGCAATTGTGCCAAAAAGTCTACCCCAGCATAGATGACCATGGAATCTACATTCTGGAGCTCACTGCAGGACTTGCAGGCAGCTTGGCTGCTAAGAGTCTCTCCTCCCAAGCAGTGCTTACTCTTATATAAGCTTGCAGAGGGGCCTTAGGAGCTTTCCTAGACTTGTGAGGCATTTACATCCTGAGCCTTGTTTACCTGTGTTTCAATTTGGAACTTCCTTAGGAGTCTCCCTCCAGGATGGAATGTTTCAGAGGAAATTGCTAAACACCATGTTGCAACCTTGGACTTGAATATATCTAGTATTCTATTTCTTTTCTCTTTCTTTCTTCCTTCCTTCCTTCCTTCCTTCCTTCCTTCCTTCCTTCCTTTCTTTCTTTCTTTCTTTCTTTCCTCCTTTCCTTCTTTCCTTTTTTTCAGAGGTTCAGTGTTTTTACCCTGATCATTTCTAGTTTTTTTGGTGAAGATAAATAGGCTAGAATATAGACTGATTTTGATTTTTTTCTTTTTTTAGTTTTGCTTTTAAAATTTAAATTTCACTTAAACTTTAAATTGTGGTTTTAGACCAAGAACACAGAAAAAAAAAAAAAACCTATGAAGCTAGTGGTTCTTGTGTTTTTGGGCTTAACAAGTGGTTCTTGTGTTTTTGGGCTTCCTTGTCAATCAATTTGAGAACTTAGTGTAAGAACAGATAAATTGGAGCAAGCAGTTGGCAGTATTGGACTTTTTGAGTATTTGTGCATGTAGAATATTATTAGAAGGATATTACTTCCTAGTTTTGTAAAGTACTAATTTAATTAGGGTTGATGAATTTCTGAAAAAGGAAAAGGGAATTTATGCTTAATGTTGGCCTATTTCTATTATATATCATAATCTCTATTTGAAATTTTTGAGGAAAGCCAGATTGATAGCCAGGTCTATCCTTGTAGGTGTTTGGGCTCATGAGTCATACTGGCCTCAACCTTCCAACATTTTTATGAAAATAAAATTGGATTAAAATGACTAAGAGTGACTAATGTTTGCATAACCTCTCATAAACAGTGTATTATTTGTTTCTCACAGTAAAACTATGAGGTAAGTGGGACAGATGTATTATGATCCCTGTTTTACCCAAGAAGTAACTTCTGCTACCTGGATCTTACTATTAGCAGGTGGTACTCTTAGGGCTTGACTCCATATCTCTGGATTTATAGTTTCTACTTTTTCCATTATCTCAAGCTGCCTTGGGATTGCATCTTTAAATTCCTTACTTGACATTTAAATCACTTAACACAGTGTAGCACATTATAAGGTTGGTCCAGTGTGGTCCGATGAGGCTTGTCAGGATCCCCATGTGCTACAGGTAAAGGATTTCATGGACTAATACTTGAATGTGTCTATAAATCTCAGTCTCAGCACTAAATCTCCAAGGCTCTTCATCCTGGTTCTTCTGTGGTCATCTCTCTCACTCTCCTGTCTCAGCCCAGGCTAGATTTTGAATTGCTTTTACTATGAAATCACTTTGCTGATAACCCAACCACCAATCCAAATAACTAAAAGCTGAAACCCCGTTTTCTGGGTCATTGGACCCCTGTCTGCTTTGTTTTCTCTTGTCCTCATTTTGTTGGAACTTTGGATTTGTGGTCACTGTTAGGTGTAGATAAGCTGAGTCCCATAGAGTAGCTTCTATAATGCCATTATAAATTAAATAAGATACTAATTATTTATACTATTATTTCTGCAGCACTAGCTAGTTAATTTAGTTACCTCTAAAGAATATAGGACTGCCTGAACAGGATTGTGATGAACTAATGTGTTCTCATACTCATGCACCCTGTTTTAGATGTCCTATACCTTCTCCCTTTTCATCCTTCCTCTCATTAAAATTAAACAATCCAGTGTGAGCACATATAATACAATTTTTGTAGTTGTTTTATGAAACATCCGTGACTTCAAACTCTTAGTCCTCTGGCCTCTACTTTCTAAGTGCTAGAGTAGTATACATATGTGCTACATTCCCAGATGGACTATAATCTATTTTCACAGAAGTAAATTTAATGAGCTGTTAACAAATTTTATATTTTAACTTTTTAGCTCATCATTATAATGTGATTCCATTATTGGTTATTTCTCAGAAATGCTGTTATTCTTTCTGCAGCAGCATTGGCCCATGGGTAGGACTTATCTCTCCTTTCCTTGCCTGGGTAGAGGCAACCTTCTTTTTCCTACCTTTCATTTTTAAAATACTTTTAAGTAATACAGGTTCATTTTAGAAAACTATGAGACAGGAATAAATGAAAATCATTAGTGTCTTTTTTACCAATAGCTAAACATTGTTATATATCATTCTGGACTTTTAAAAGTTTTTACTAAGTATATAGGCATTAATAATAGTATATGGGTATTGTATATAATCATATTAAAATGAGTCAGACATATTTGTTAATATTCTTCCTAATATCATAACTTTCCATGTCAGTTAATATACTTATTTACTATTATATACTATTTATATAGTTGGACTTTTTTTTTCCTTGTCCATTTTTGGTAGTAGGAGGGGGAGAAAGATCTCCCTGTGTTGGCCCAGGCTGGCCCCTGAATTGTACTGGAGCCTCCCAAGGGCTGGGATTATAGGCATGGACTACCATCCCCTGTTAGTTACTCCCCTCACTCCTCATCTAGGGTCTAACTCTAGAATTCACTCTGTAGCTCTAGGATGGCCTCAAATTTAGAGCAATCCTCCTACCTCTGCTTCCCAAGCACTGGGATTAACGGCATGCACCTAGCCTCCTTGTTAGTTTTAATCCATTATGTGTTTTCCTGTTATAAACTAAGCTGTGAAGCCGGCATGATGGTACATGCCTTTAATCCCAGCACTCAGGAGGCAGAGGTAGGATGATTGCTGTGAGTTCAAGGCCAGCCTGGGACTACAGAGTGAGTTCCAGGTCAGCCTGGGCTAGAGTGAGACCCTACTTGGAAAAAATAAAAATAAAAAAATAAACTAAGCTGCGGCTACATATTCTTAACTAAAATCTTTCCATACATCTTTAATTCTTTTTAAAAATTTTATTTATTTGTTTGTTTATTTGAGAGAATGTGTGAACCAGGGCCTCCTGCAGCTGCAAATAAACTCCAGATGCATATGCCACTTTGTACATCTGGCTTTAGGTGGGAATTTTTTTTTTTTAATGTGGGAATTGAACCCAGGCCATCAGGCATTGGAAGCAAGCACCTTTAACCACTGCACCATCTCTCTAGCCCTTTAATTATTTTTAAATGCATTTCTAGAATTAAATTTTCCAAGTTACTTTAAAGTTTAGTTCAGCAGTGACTGAAAGTCCCATATTCCCTACTTTAAGAGTTAAAACCTTTTCTTTCCTTTGCCTTTAAAGCCTCCAGATATCAAGTATCCCACAGGGGAACTGCTTTTTATCAAAATCAGTCTGTACTAGGAAAGGGCTGGGAAGTGTTCTTCAGAAAATGTGTGTCCTAACAGACTGAACAGAAGGCTTTAGTGTGACCTAAAATAAAATCACATGCATAGATTTTGGCTAGAGACCCTGACTTTGCCTGGTAGTGGGAGAAAGCCTGAGTACAGACTTCTTCCATGGGAGAGGCTGTTCCTGTCCTAACTTGCATAAATTACTGGAATGGGAGGACCAGAGTAAGTGAACTGGAGTAGAGGGGAATGATTATCAAGTATAGTGTACAAGAGCAGGATTCAAATAGGCTAAGGACTGAGAAGTCAGAGTGGATCTGAATGTTGAAGTCAGTAATGACTGTGGCATTTAAAAGGGGTAGAGAGGAAAAGCTGAGTAAGCCAGGAGTCCTTAAGTTTAAAAGAACAAGAAAAAGTCTAGAAGTTAGTATATAATAGCTATAGCAAAATAAAGGGTGATAGAATCTGCTCTGAGCTTCAAAGAAATCTTATCTCTTACCATCTCCTCTTCACAGTCTTACTTCCTTTAGTGCCGGATAATTTTACTTCTTTGAACTGCCCAGGTTCCCTCCTATCTTTGCACTGTTGTATAGACATCCATAATCCCCCACATTTCTCCCGGAAAATTCATTTTTTAAACCTTTTTTTAATTGACTTTCATACATGTACATGATGTATTTTGATCATGATACCTAGGAAATTCTTTCATTGGTCTTGTTGGGGTTTACTTCTCCCCTGGAAATATTTTCTCCCATCCACTTTTGAATACTTCTTTGCTGTGTAACCGAGAGGATTTCTCACAATAAATGTATTTACTATTCACTTCTGTATCTCCTCAACTAATAAAAACTCCTTGAAAATAGGAACTGGCTTTGTTTCATTACATCCCTGATATTAATAATAGTACCCAACATATACTAAACATTCATTAGTATTTGGTATGAGTGAATTGGTTAAAAATAACATTCCCAAAGAATTTAAGTATAGAGGTATAGCCTGAGGTCTATTTTTTTGTAGGTAAATTAGCTACTTTGCAGTTTTCAAACTATACATGCCATATTTCTATTTTTTAATTATAGTTCCAGTTCTTAAATATGAAAGGCGTACTTCCAACTCTGAAGAACAGAACAGTTATTGGACAATAGGGATTACTTATTTAATATTGAGACATTCAAATTTTCAATTTTAAGGAATTATGTGGAAGTAGGGGCAATATTTAAATTTGAATCCCTCAGTTGGCTTCATTTAACCCTAACATATGAGGAAGAAAATAAACCAGGAGTAGGATAGGAAGCCTATATGAGGAATAGTAAGTGCTGTACAGGTTTTCATTTTTCTTCATGGTAATCATCTTGGTTGTCAAAGCTCTTTTTCTTTCAGTGAGGGAGGGTCTCACTGTATACAACCTAGGCTGACCTGTAACTCACTCTAGTTTCAGGGTGGCCCTCAAACTGCTACCTGTGCCTCCTAAGTGCTGGGATTAAAGGTGTGAACTACCTTGCCAATGGCTTTTTGAGTGGTTTTTTTTTTTACAGTTTTCATGCCATAACTTTTATTGCTGTCCTTACATGCCAGTTTCATGGTTTTTTCCCAAGTTTTGAAAAATTCTTTTTTACATTCAAGCTATTGTGATATACGTTGAGTCATAGCTTTCAATTCTATATTAAAAGCAAATAAATGGTTTAGACTTGTCTTTTAATAAACTATTTTTAGTTACATTAAATTTTGCTGCAGGGTTAGGGAGTAGGCTCAGGAGTTGAGTGCTTGCCACTTTACCATGAAGGCCTCGTGAGCTAGAGACCCGGCTTTTGACTCCCCAGAACCATGACCACATACATCTGTAACTCCAGTCCTTATGGGTGGGGGGACCAGAGACCGGAGAATTGCAGGGGCTTGCTGACGGATGGCAGCTCCAAGTTGAGGAAGTTGTCTGCCTCAAAGAAATATACAATAGAGTGATAGAGAAAAGCACCTGAAGTTATCCAGCTTTCTCAGACATGTGCAGTACATCTGCACACATGTTCATATACTACACATTGCACACCACACATATACTCTACATAAATGCAAAAACACTTTATGCAGGTGGGAAACTTTTCACTTATAAAATTGGCACCTGAATAATATTGAATTAGAAGTCACTTAATTAGGATGATCAACATCTTTGATGCAAGTAGAAATCAATGAGTAACTTCATGTTATTAAATTTCAAAGACAGGAAGGTTTGAGTTAAAATACAGTAGTAAGTTGACTTGGAAACATGAATCATAAGATGAAAGGGAAATATATAGGCAAAGAAAATTTATTAGAGAAGGTTCTTCTATGAATCTCATAGTGACATCGATCCCATTTATTATAAATTATCTTTTTAATCTATTAATTGTAGTTCCTGGTTGATAAGCATTAAGTAAGACATATAATTATACTAATATGTTTTATTGGATTTCTGAGTGCTTAATAAATATTCTTAAGTCTGGTTGTTAATATCCTAATGACCTACAAAATACATGACTCAGAAGATTTTTTAAAGAAGTGTTGTATTTCAGTTATTTCTTTGTATAATAAATACAAGATCTTTAAAATTTTGTTTGTTAAAAACTAAAGAGTATAACATTTAATTTGCTGTAAAGAAATGTTGAACTTCAAATTTTGATATTCCAAACTCCAGAACTATGTTGGATTATTTTCTGAAATTATATAATTAAATTTCTGAATTAGCTCTTGAATTGCCTCTTTGCCTTTCACTATAAAAGAGCCTGGTACTGCTTTCTGTTTCAGAACTTCAGCTGGAAAATTCCAAATATTTGCCCATCAGTTTTGGAGAAAACAGAAATATGTCTTCAAAGTAGAGACTGATGTTTAAATATTATCTCAATCAATGAAAGTTGTAGATTATATTCTTTAGTTTTTGCTTCTGTAACTACATATATTCTGGATTCTGCAGAGTACCATCCTGTGGTTCTTTGATTATTGCTTACATCCTCTAATAGTCTGCTTCTTTCTGAGCCTTTCTGGAAAGTATTTTACATGTCTTTGATTATGATATATTCATTTTGATTCTGCCAAATTGAAACAATGTTTTTACTGGTTCTAATCCTAAAAATTGACTCAAAATCTGTCTGAAAATTTATACTTTAAAAAATAGTTCTGAATGTATTTGTAATTTTAGTGCAATTTTAGTTTGAGTATTAATCAGACATTACATAGAATTATATAATAATAATAATAATAATAATCTCCAACCTGAACACTTTTATAATGTCTTTTATTAATAGCTTGTATTAGTGTGGTGTTGTAGTCAGGTACACGCTGCTGGGATGAATCTCCAAGCCAGGTACAGTCATGGGAAGAAAGGATTGGTTGAAACTACAGATTCAGAAGAAGTTCTATAATGGTAAAAGAGGCTAGCCCTCCTTTTCACAGTCCAAGCAGAGAAAGAAAAAGCATCACCAACAACACACACACAACAACAAACAGGCAGTGGGGAAGAGAGAGATTTTCTCCTAGCCTTAGGGCAGGGTCTTACAACCCTTTCCTGAGTCTCTGGAATTTCCTTCCTATACTGCCCTCCCAGGAAAGGATGTCTGTTTCTAGCTCCCCTGAGCTTCCTTTCATCTGCCCCCTACTGAGAGGGCTTCCTTCCTGTGAACATCAGATATTCCCCAAGATTACTAAAAAGTTCAAGTTAACAACAAAATTTAACCATCACATGTGATATGTTTCTTAAAAGTATTGAACTGATATTGATATTAATAACTACATATATTTCATAATTTAAAATAAGGTTCACTCTAAGTGTTGTATATGTTTTTGAAAGTACATAATGACATGTGCCCAGTATTAACAATTTCATACAGAATAGCTTCACTGCCCTAAAGAACCTGCTTGTACTTCACCTATTCATTTCTTTGTAGTTTTGCCTTTTCCAGAATGTCATGAATTAAATAATACATAGCCTTTGCAGATTGGGTGTTTTTACTTCACTCTAAACATTTAATGTTCTTTTATCTCTTTTCATGGATTGATGGCACATTTCTTTTTATCACCAAGTAGGAATATTTCACTGCACACATGCACCACAGTTTATTCATGTACCTATTGAAATGCATCATGAGTTATCTGGTTTTTCTGTTACGAATAGACTGCTATAAACATTTGTGTGCAAATAGTCATATAGATAAAACTTTCGAATACAGTTGGGTACATGCCTAGCAGTAGAGATTGCAGGATCATATCTTACAGCTGTGTTTAGCTTTATAAGACATTTTAAAATGGCAGCACTCTGTGTTCTGTACATGTGGACTCTTAAAAGTCAACCTAGTTAAAAGTCTGTATACTCTATAAACTGAACAGTAGTTATCTTAGGAAGATGACCTTGGGAGAAATGGAGGTCTTATATTTATTGATTTATGTTATTTTAGTTTTTTATATTTTTATTTACAAGCAGATAGAGGGAGACAGGCAGGCAGGCAGGCAGGCAGGCAGGCAGGCAGGCAGGCAGGCAGAGAGAATGGGTATGCCAAGGCCTCTAGCCACTGCAAACGAATTCCAGATGGTCTCATTCCCCACGGGTCATCCTCTTATATCCCCTGTCATGGTTTGATCCAGGAGTCCCCCACAAACAATTGAATATGTTCTGATAGATCGATCCTCAGCTGATGGCAGTTTGGGTTTTACAACCTCGATGAAGCTGTGTTGTTGGGGGTGGGCTTATGGGGTTATAAGCCAGCTTCCCCTTGCCAGTGTTTGGCACACCTTCCTGCCGCTGTTTGCAGTGCTGTGGCAGAGGTGATGTCCAGCCCTCTGCTC
>PVHP010004279.1:0-72158 GCA_004024765.1 Zapus hudsonius
ACACGGGACTCTCGTGTAGGAGAGCAGAAGGGAATGGGTGCTAAGGAAGGCTCCAAGTTTCTGGGTCCCAAGGAGACTAAAGGTGTTAAACATTCTCAGGGAACCCCTGGTTAATAATCAGAACCGTGAACAGGAGGTAGTAATGTTTAACTGTATCTTACACGTAGGAAGCTGGCTAGGGCACAGAGTAATGGATGCGTCTGGGATCTGAATCTCAAAGTCTTCAAAGGCTTTCCACCAGAGTGCACAGGGACCCGGTCAGAACCTAGGCCCATAGCCAACCATATCATACCCTCATTCCCACCTTTATAAGAGGAAATCTGTTTAGAATGCACACTTAATGAGGTAGCAACGGGAAAAGGGACCAAGGTATGTGCCCATGGGTGTGCCAGGGTGTGCAGCTACAAATGAATGCCAGATACTTTTAGCATTTTTTGCATCTGGTTTTGCATCTGGCTTTACATGGGTGTTGGGGAATCGAACCCAGGCCCCCAGGTTTTGCAAGCAAGCACTTTTAACTGCTGAGCCATCTCTCTAGTTCTCATTTCTATTTCTTGGAGGAACCTCTTAAGTCATTTTAAAATTGCTTGTCCTTCCTGAGTTTTTATCCATACAGACTTACCTCCAACGCTAAACTAAAATGTAGATGGTGCATCCGGTTCTGCCTCAAATAATGGTCGTGCTTGCGGGTCAAATAAGGGCCTTAGTAAACTGTAGCACTTTACAAACATGTAAGGTAACAGACATCTTTCCAAGGTATCCGAGAATTGTGAACTAGCTGATTAATATAAATTCTTGATTACCTGAGATACAGGAAGCTAATGAACTCATATAGACACCATCTAAAGAAGCATTTCAGCCAGCAAATTTAATCTAAGCTTTAGCTTTTTGTAGAGCTTGAAAAATAAAAGCGGTGTAAACCGCCAGAAAGACAATGACTCTCTTTTCCAGCCTTTCCCATAGGTAGACGGAATTAGGGCAGAACAAAAAAAAAAATAATAAAATTAAGGGAGGAAAAAATCCCTCCACGAGCCATGCGTACGTGTTAATTGGCAGCTACCAGCGAGGTACAGCTTCATTCAGAGCATCCCTGGAGAAGCTCCGGCGCTGGCTCCCTCCGGGGAGAAGGACCACGCGCGCCCACGCGTGCACCCGCGCGCACCCGCACTCACGCACGGCCCACCGAGCCCGCGGGGGGCGGGTCTCTTTCTCGGGAAAGCGCGACGCTGTCCGCGCAAAGCCAGGCTCTCTAAGGCCCCGGGGGCCCAGGACCCGAGCTGCACGCAGCCAATGAACGCGGCGGAGCGGCCGGAGCGCGGCTGACGCTCCACCAATCAGCGCCGGCGGGGGGCGGGGACAGCGAAGGAGACACTATTGTTGACGAGGCGCGGCGGCGGCGGCGGCGGCAGCGGCGGCGGCGGCTGCACCACCTCGCTGCTGCCGGCCGTGGCCCGCCCGCCCGCCGGCGCGCCTCCGCGACGCTCGAGTTGGGCTTCAGGACCCGGCAGCGGGGGCCTCCGCCCCGGCCCCGAGCATCCTCCCGTTGCCCTCCCCGTTAACAACAGAGCCCTCCGGGTCGTCCCGTCAACGGGAGGGGGACCATGTCCCAGCGGGTGAGGCGCAATGGGTCCCCCACGCCGGCCTCCGCCCTCGCGGGTGCCCCGGGGGCCACAGCCGGGGCACCGGGGAGCCGCCTGCAGCCGATGAGGGCGACGGTTCCGTTCCAGCTCAAGCAGCAGCAGCAACATGGCAGCCCCACGCGGAGCGGCGGCGGCGGCGGCAACAACGGCGGCTGCAGCGGAGGCGCCTCGGGCCTCCCGGGCGGCGGCGGCGGCGGCGGCCCCGGCCCGCGCACCGCCTCCCGCAGCACCAGCCCCACGCGCGGCGGCGGTACGGCGGCGCGCACCAGCCCCACGGTGGCCACGCAGACGGGCGCGTCCGCGACGTCCACTCGAGGCACCAGCCCCACGCGCGGCACGACGCCCGGGGCTCGCGGGAGCCCCCCGCGGCCGCAGCCCCCGCCGCCGCCTCTGCTGAGCACCGTGTCGTCGCCCAGCTCGTCGCCCACCCACCTGTGGACCGGCGGCGAGGTGAGCGCGGCCCCACCCCCGGCCCGCGTCCGCCACCGGAGGAGGTCCCCCGAGCATCGCCGCCCCTCCCCGGAGAAGAGGAGCCCGAGCGCCCCGGTTTGCAAAGCAGGTACGCGCTCGAGGGGGCCCGCGGCGGCGGGTCGGGGGCCCGGGGCGGCTCGGGGTTAATTCTAAACCCGGAGGTCACGCTGGGACCCGTTGTCACTTGGCTCTTTCCGCGGCGAGCTGAATGCTACCTGGCATTTGTGAGCTGCTGGTTTCTGTTCCCCAAACCAGATTCAGATCTGGGGGGCTGAAGGCTTTAGCAATGTCAGATGTGGATCGCCGAAGAGATGGACGGATGGGTGGATGTGAGGCCCGGAGGTTTTTGCATTTCGTAATGACACACGAGTACCGTGAGAAGTTAAGCAAGAGTCCTTCGGGAGCTGTATATATTTTTCCTTAACTATACTGATTTTGCTTCTCCATGTTCTCTCCCCGTCTTGCTATTGTTTGAGAGATCTAAGTTTAGTATTTTTCTGTGTACCTGACGTCGTCGTTTTTTTTTTTTTTTGAGGGAAGATCCTGAATGAAAGTGGAGAGTTCCAATGGAGTCATTCAAAAAGAATACCTCAATGGAGCACTTCAAGTTGTAGGAAGTGAGAAGGGACATAGTGATGAAAGCTACGAGTGGTTTCTAGTTATATATTAATTGTGCAAACATGGCTTTTTTTCTTTCTCTTTTGGCGAATTTCTGTAAAAAAAAATGGAATGATTGGAAATTTCAGGAAACTGATTTCCTAACCAAGTCAGATGAAGTGATTTCAGGCATGTAAAGAGGAATGTAAATCTTTTATTTTATGAAAGAATTTTAGACACTACTTCTTTGGGGAAGATTGTCCTGAAAAATAATCAATAGAGTTTTCTAATTAAAACCTGAGACTACTAAATTCTTTTTTAAAACTTTGGTTGTTAAAAGTACTGGGACTAGGGAGATGGTTTAACTGTTAATTATACTTGGGTCCCCTTACCAGGCTTCCACATAAAGCCAGATGTAAAAAGTGGTAGGCGAGTCTGGGGTTGTTTTGCAGGGGCTAGAGACACTGTCACCCACCCCTTCACGTGCAAATAAAAATTTTAAAAAACAGACTCCCCCCTCCCTGCCATAACATCAATCGCTTCTCTCTTACCATGACGTTAGGTGATTTTCATACAAGATCTCATTTTTAGCTCCTCACAATAGCTTTAGAATAGGTTAAGGAGCAAGTGCTGTCAGAGGTGGTATTTGACTGGTTATACTACAAAGACCTTGTTGTGCCTTCGAATTATGTCAAGCAAGTAGCTTCAGTCTGGGAAGTGGGTAGCATGTTGAACATACAAGCAGGTAGATTTTGAGCAACCCTCTGGTGAAAGATGGCTTCAGTTTCCTTTGGCAGCTTAGTATGGTGGCTCTTCAGGTGGAGGAAAGAGCTGCTTTATGGGGAGAGGTGGAAGGAGACAGGGCTGCACAATCTGATAACAGAATATGGCCACACTATCAACTAGTGGATTCTCCTTCCAAAAAAAGAAAAGAAAAACTTAGTTAAGTTTGAGAGATACTACCTGTTACTAAGTGCTACTCCAGTGTGAATGTCTGATAAGCTTCTTTATTGGAATGTGTTCTCATTTCACTCTAGTTAAATCCATATAGTGTGGAAAAAAATGTTTTCAGCTTCAGAATTTCCTAACATGGGCTATGTTATGATTAAATCATTTGCTGATTTATACTACTAAATCTGGAAGGAGTGTCTTTAATTATGACTCCCTTTTTGATTAAAGGGAACTTACCACCAGTTTGCAGGCTCAATGAAATATGAAAGTTCCTATTGTAGAAGGGAAGGAACTACATTACATAGTTCTGTAACTTTATGTGACTCGTGTCTGGGTTCATTTAGATCAGGCTGCCAGCAGAGTGTAGCTGTCCTGATGAATGACCAGGGCTCTAGATTCTCAGAAGTCTCTAAGTTGGAGGTCTTGGCATCTCTGCCTGGTGGTTTTAGGGTTTGAGATAATCATTGTCTGGTCTAGCCCTCAAGCTCCACCCCTGACAGATACTCTTAAGTACACAGCTTCAGATTCTGCCCTCTCCGCTGCAAGCAAAGTGGTTTGTCAAAGAACTGAGATGCCCTTACAGAAGGAAAAACTAGGCAACGGGGTTAATTGTGAAGTTTATTTTGTGTTTTCCCTTCTTTTATTTGACTTGTCTTCTTCAGTAAAATAGATTAAAAATGGATAGTTGGCATAGCATGGAAGTTAGGAGAATAGGCTTTTGGTAGACACTGGGTTTAATACCTGTGTTCTGCTCAGAAGCCATGTGATGTGGGGAAGTGAATAACTTCTATCTGTAAATATGACTGTTGAGCAACATGCATTAATTGCCTCAGTTTTCATGGAAGCGTGGAATTTCATTAGTTTTATTTTTAATTGACATAATAGCTATACATAGGTACAGTATGTTTTTGTACATGTGTACATTGTGAAATGATATTTGGTTAATTAATATATCACTTCAGTGTTGATTTGTGGTGAGAATACTTAAATTTTTTCAGTTATTTGAACTAAACACTTTTGTAGACTTTCAAATATCTCTGGGATTAAGGAACCTTCCCCTTCCCCCATTTAGTCGAAATTTTAACAAATTGTTAAATTCCTTTTGTAAAAACATTCATTTGAGAGGAAGTGAGAATGAGTGAATGACTATGAATATGGGCAAGTCAGAGCTTCTTGCTGCTGCAGATGAACTCCAGACACGTACCTGGCTTTATGTGGGTACTGGGGATTTGAACCCAGGCCAGCAGACTTTGTAAGCTAGTAGTGTCTTTAACCACTGAGCAATCTTTCCAGCCCCTGTTTTTTTAAAAATCAAACTTTTTGCAGGCTAGGAAGATAACTCAGCTGTTGAAGGTGCTTGCTTGCTAGCCCTGTTTCAGTTCCCCAGAGCTCATGTAAAGCCAGAGACACAAAGTGGTATATGTGTCTGGAGTATGTTTGCAGCAGCAAGAGGTCCTGGCATTGATCATACTCACTTAAATAAAAATATTTTTAAAGAAATTTTTGCTATATGCTGTATAAGACCCCCCAAGATCTTAGGTCACTTTTTACTGCCACATGTGATTTACCATAGATGACTGGCATCACCTGTATCGTGTGTATGGAAATACTTGAGCTCCCTGAAACAGCAACAGGAGTGGCTACTGCATTATCACAGTAGTACAGTTACACTGTCTCAGTTGTATTCAGTCATGATCTATAGCTGCATCCTTATTTTTATTTACATTTCTCCCGACAGAAGGAAGCCATGTAAGGTTTGACATATGTTAACTTACAAAAGTTTATGCATATTTATGAAGGTAAAACAGGCTATTTACTTACAGATAACTGTAAAACATAGAGACATCTATATTTTAAGCATATTTTTTTCAAGGTAGGGTCTCAGTCTAGTTCCAGGCTGACCTGGAATTCATCATGTAGTCCCAGGGTGGCCTCAAACTCACTGCGATTCTTCTACCTTTGCCTCCCAAGTGCTAGGATTAAAGGTGTGTACCTGGCTGCATTTGTAATATAATCTACCATTTAAAACTTTCCTTTGATATTTCTAGCTATGCAGTTATGAGCTTTTTCAAATAGTTGCAAAATTTCCCTCCAAAACCTTACATAAATGTACCCATATTGTTCAAGGGCCAACTGTATATTATTATTAGTCACCTGCACACCTTGTCGTATGAATCTCTTCCACCTGGCTGTTCTGACTTGCGTGTTTTTATTATTATGATAATTTAGTAGTAAATGTAAAAGAAGTATTTCCCTGAGTTTTGTGAGCCATTTTAGAAACTTACTAAACCTTAGGAAAGGTCCATGGGAGATGTCAAAAGAACAAGAGACCTGGATTTGTACCTAGCACCTGCAGGGAGACAGTCTGGGATTAAGCCCTTGTTACTATTTGGCCAGGAAATGCTCATGTGTCAAAGTCCAGGTTCCTAGCTGTTGGGGCTGTTTTGGGAGTTCTGGAAATTAGGAAATGGGAATCTAGCTTGTGGAAGGAAGGTCGCTGGGGTAGGTAACTGATGTTGTATCTTGCCCTGGTCCCTTCCTAGATTCATTTTATCTGTCTACCATGATGTGAAACTTAACATAAGTGGATTGACACTTCTGAAACTGTGAGCCAAAACAAATCCTCCCTTAAGTTTCTGTCAGTGATGAGAAAAGTAATACAACCCTTCAGGTGTGGAGTCTGTGCTAATTTAGCATAGTTAGATCAGAATTGAATTCTTAAAATATCCATTTGCAGGCTGGAGAGATGGTTTAGTGGTTGAAAGCAATACTTAAAAAGCCCATTGGCCCTGGTTTGATTTCTCAGTACCCACATAGAGCGAGATGCACAAAGTGGCACATGTGTTTGGAGTTTGTTTGCAGTGGCATGAGCCCTTGGTGTGGTCTTTCTCTTTGCCTACAAATAAATAAATTTGGTGACCAGTGAATCTGAGAATTGATGGTTGGTGTTTGAATTTATGTTTACCCTGTGGGCAGTGTCCTAGCATCCTGGTGGTTGGTGTTTGAAAATACCCTAGCATGTTTGTTAAAAATGTATCATCCCGGTTTTGCTCTGGGCTTTGGACTAGCAGGCAGAATCAGAAAGTAAGATACCAGAACTTCATATTTGTGGCATGTTTGATGTGTTTTCTAGTACACTGTGAAGTAGAACTCTTAAGAATTGTCTACTTCTGGGGCTGGAGAGATGGCTAAGCGGTTAAGGCACTTGCTTCCAGTGCTTAAGGCCCCGGGTTCAATTCCCCAGAACCCTCATAAGCAAGATCCACAAGATGGCGGCCCTGGTTCTCTCTCTCTCTCTCTCTCTCTCTCTCTCTCTCTCTCTCTGATTGAAAATGAATAAATAAAATTAAAAAAAAAAGAATTGTCTACTTCTCACATTTGGAGGGCACCTGCTATGTTCACACCTTCAAGGGAATCCTTTTGACTTGGGATTTTTGTGTGTTACATTTGAGGATAAAGCATTATAAAATCTAAAGATTAGGTCTACATTTTGGCTAGCACGTGTCTTTTGTTAAGTATGTAGTGTGATGAGTGCTCTGTATTCTACAGGGCTGAGTATAGAAGTGCTCTCAAAGAAGATGACTTTTGATTTATTTGGGTTGGAAAGGGAAGAATTGAAATTTGTAATTGTCTTAGAGGTATGAAAATACATGTTAGTCCTATGTTTAAAATAAATGGTAGAGGGAAATGTTAGGAAGGGAGAAAGGGGGGATTAGGACGAGTAGAACAGCACATTTCAAAGTGGCATCGAGTAGAATACGAACTATTTTAGTGTGAATTAAAACTAATTTGAATGTAGTTCATAGTTAATAGTATGTGCTCTCGAGCCAGTCTGCCACAGTTCAGATCCTAGCACTGCCATTTACTGCCTCGCTGTTTATCTTCCTCAGGCAGCTAGTAACTTTTGTTTTTTGGAGGTAGGGTCTCCCTCTAGCCCAGGCTGACCTGGAATTCACTATGTAGTCTCATGGTGGCATCCTCTGACCTCTGCCTCCCAAGTGCTGGAACTAAAAATGTGTGTCACCACATCTGGCAATTTATTATTTGTATGTCTGTTCTTAGAATGAGGCGTGTGTTATATTTGTGTATAGGATGAATGAGTGTGACTTTGAGATGGAGTCTACAGGATAGTAGCTCACAAAGACACTGGGCCCTGCTTTGAGGAGTAACGGCAATAGCAGAAATGAAAGAGACCAAAGAGATAAAATATTGAATGTAGCGATTGGATGGTGCTGATAGTCTATGGCACCATGGGAAGCAGATTTGGGAAAGGAAAGTGAACTCAGTTCTGGAAATAGTAAGTGTGTGCTCTCAGGTAATTGTGTGCATTGTAGCAAGTGGCAGTTTTAAAACTCAAGGATGTAGTTTAAACAGGGGTTAAGAAGTTGGGACTCAGTCATTTTAGTTCTATGTACATTCATTTAACACTTCTGCTAAGTATGTGTATGTAGGTAATACTTGAAATGGCTAATCACTAAATCACTGTGATGGATAAGATGATGGAGGGAATGCTGATAATGGTGTTCTAGGAGAAAACAAGCATCCCCTCCCTTTTTATGTAGCCCAAACTTGGTTTTGAGCTTTCAGCCTCAGCTTTCCAAGTGCTGGAGATTACAGTTAGGTGCCACCATGCCCAGCTTGAAAAAAAAAGCATTTTAAAGGTAAAAAGAACAGACAGTGAGGAAGCTTGAGGATGTGGTAGGAGGTAGGAGAGGCAGGTTAGCATTAATGAAGTCAAAAGAAAGATTGTATTTCCAGGATATTTACAGATTTTCAGATGCTGTGAAGAGAACAAGTAGACTGAGTCTGGAGACCAGCAGGCTTATGAATTGGCATTTAGCTTAGTTATCAATGAGAGAAACTAGTTTGAATAGCATGAGGGGATCACAAACCAGATCAAAGCAAAGTAGCCTGTGTTAGTTACTTTTCTTGATGCCGTAACAAAATACTTGACAAAAGCAACTTAAGAAAGAATGTATTTTGGCTCATAGTTTGAGTGTAGGGAGCTGAGGGGTGAATGCTGGGACTCTGCTTGCTTTCTCTTTTTTAAGAGCTTGTTTGGAGGTTCTAGCCCACCATGTTCAGGATGGGTCTTCAACCTTAATTAACTCAGTCTAGAAACTCTCTCACAAACATGCCTAGAGGTTTGTCTCCCAGGTGATTCTAGATCCCTTCAAGTTGGCAATCAATATTAACTGTCACTAGAGTTAATGAGTGTAAATTGCTCTGATGTCAGTGAAGCAAAGCAAAGTGCTAAAACTGGGGGTGGAGGAGCATTGTTTTTAGGTCCTTTATTTATAGGATGAGAACAATTTCAAGAGTTTTTATAAGCTTAGGGAAGGAATTCAAAGGAGAAAGGGTGCAAGTTCCCGGGAGGATGGTAAAAGTAGATGGAGCACTGCTATGGAAAATGTAACAGGTGATGGGATTCTGTTCACTGTAGACTCCAGCAGACCTAGAAACCACTAGGATGGAGAGGGATCAGGGCATGGTTAAGATGGCAGATATCTCAGCAATAGAAAGGGAGGAAGTTAACAAAGCCAGCTACTTCCATTTCTATAATGCTTGTTTTAATGCTATTTTAAAATTAACTTTTTAAAGTATTTTAATATATTTAATGACTTAAGTATATCCAGCTATTAATCCCCTTTGTTCTCTAGACAATTTCATGTTTAGTTTCATGCCATTTGTATATTTGTGATTTTATGTATCAATGAAGCCTAGGACTCACAAATGAGAAGCAAGGTTTATTTTTTTGAGACAGGGTCTCATCTCATGCAGCCCAAGCTGGTCTTGAGGTTGCTATGTAGCTAAGGTTGACAATGAGCACTTCTCTCTTTCGGCTAAATATATTTATAAGATGTATAAATATACTCAAAGATCTCTACTCTGCATTATTTTCAGCTCTTTAACTTAATAGTTTTAGTTTTCCAAGGTAGGGTCTCACTCTAGCCCAGGCTGACCTGGAATTCACTGTATAATTTCAGGGTGGCCTCGAATTCAAGGTGATCCTCCTACCTCTTCCTTCTGAGTGCTGGGATTAAAGGCATGCATCAGCATACCCTGCTTCTTTAGCACATTTTTATTATGTGTGTGAAGTATGCATGCCTGTGTGCATATGAGTACACGTGTGCACATGCATGTGAAGGCCAGAGGACAGCCTTGGGTGTCATCCTTAGGAATACCATGCTGGATTAGAACTGCTGAGGCATCCAGCCACATGGACTGAATGACTGGTTCCTTGATTTTAGGCTTGCAGACTGCTATTGTGGGACTGCCGTGAGCTAATCCAATAAATCCCCTTTTTTACTACAATTCACTCTGTTGGTTCTGTTCTTCTAGAGAATCCTGACTAATACAGGGGTCTAAACCAAGGTAGATATTTTTAAGTTGAATTTTCTAATTTAAGAAATACACTTAACAGCCAGACGTGGTGGTGCACGCCTTTAATCCCAGCACTCGGGAGGCAGAGGTAGGAGGATCGCCGTGAGTTCAAGGCCACCCTGAGACTACAGAGTGAAGTCCAGGTCAGCCTGGACTAGAGCGAGACCCTACCTCGAAAAAAAAAAAAAAAGAAAGAAATGCACTTGTGTTTTTTTCTGCTTGGTTTTAGTCTCTTGAGGCATTTGAAGTATTAGCTGGTGAGGAATGGTTAGGTGGTGAAGTAGATACCTAGCATAGTTGAACCTCAGAAAAGAATATTGGTTAAAACAGCAATGCATTTAAGGTAGCAGTAGAGTACTGTTGGAGGTAAAATCCCACCTTCAAATATATGTATTTTGTCTAAAAAGCTTCATTTTTTTAAATTGAGAAATATTGTCTACAGTTCAGAGGTGTCCAACCTTTTGGTTTCTCTGGGCTTCATTGGATGAAGAATTGTCTGGAGCACACATCAAATAACAGTTAGGAGTCCAATACACCATATGCATATACACATCCATACACACAAATAAAACAAGTTAGGCGGTGGTCATGATGGCTCATGCCTATAATCCCAGTACTCAGGAGGCTGAGGTAGGAAAATTGCTATGAGTTTGAGTCCAGTCTGGGCAATAGAGTGAGTTCCAGGTCAGCTTCAGCTAGAGAGAGAGAGAGACCCTGCTCAACTCCTCAGAAAACAAATAAATGTACATCTCTAATGTGGAAAAAGATACTATATTATGATATTGGAAACTTCAAAACAAACATTTTAAAAATAAAGAAGTGGTGATCCTAGCAGAAAAAACTTCAATCTTTAAACAGTACATATTTTTCTGTATCATGTTATTAGTATGGGTGGGTCTTATATGTACTCAGACCTTTTAGTGCCACATAGTATAGAAATCTATAAATTCTGTTTTTAGCATTAGAAATGCAGTAAGAAATACTAACTTTGGAAATAACCAAGTAAGGATGAAATTTGCTTGTTGGGAGTGGGATAAAGCTGAAGATGCTTCCCCTTAAGTTCTTCAGTTTTTTTTTTTTTCCTGGAAGTATTCTGTTAACTGAGTCAAGCTTGAATTATTTTTTTAAAGAGAAGAAACTATTATTGGAGGTATTTTGGCAAAGACAGAATATAACTAAGAAAAATTTTTATTTTGTTTCAGATGGAATTTTCAGGCATGTCATTGTGAAAGTATTTCCTTAAATTATACTTTAGAAAAAAAAAAACCCTAGATGAGCATAATTCCCCCCCCCCCACACACACACCAGAGCCATTACCTGGGGGCCAAGTGTTCAAACATGAGTCTGGCAGACATTCCACATTCAAACCATAACATTCTGTGCCCTGGCCCCCATAGGCTTCTGGCCATGTCATAATGCAAATTATTTTTAGTCCAACTTCAGAAGTCTGTGTAGTCTTAACAGTACCATCACTGCTTAGAAGTGCAAAGTTCAAAGTTTCTTCCGAGACCCAGATAATTTTTTAACTTATGAGTCCCTATAATATAAAAAACAAGGGCTGGAGAGATGGCTCAGCGGTTAAGGCACTTGCCTCCAGTGCCTAAGGCCCCGGGTTCAATTCCCCAGGACCCACATCAGCCAGACCCACAAGGTGGTGGCCCTGGTGCGCTCTCTCTCTCTCTCTCTCTGCTGGAAAATGAATAAATAAAATATTTAAAAAAAAAAAAACAAGTTACGTACTTCCAACATATAATGGCACAGAATAAACATTCCCATTCAAAAAAGGAGGAATGGCAAGGAATGACCAGACAAAAGCAGGAATGAAACTCCCTTGTGTTTATAGGCTTGGATAGCTCCATCTCTCCAGGCCTATTGCCTACAGCACATGACCTCTATTAGACTGGCTGTACTCCGGGCCTACAGCTCTCCTCAGCATATGTGCTGTGTTCCTGGCATCTCCAGCATCTTGGGGTCTCAGTGAAACTGAGGGTTCACCTTCCTAGTTTCATACATAGCCCACTAGGGTTCAGTGCAGGCAGGATTTCTGGAACCTTGGCAGAAACCTCTACCATGCTTTACTATTTAAATTTAACTTAAAAAATGTTACATATAATAACCACAAGCCTCACATAGGCGGAGGTAGGAGGACTGCTGTGAGTTTGGGACCAGCTTGAGGCTACAAGGGTGAGTTTTAGGTCAGCCTGGGCTAGAGTGAGACCCTGCTTGGAAACCTCCCCACAAAAAAATAATTACCATAACTAAAGGCTACTTAAGAAAGAATTACATATATACATGCTAAGAAGCTCATACTCTTCAGAAGGCTTTAAACAGTTGCTATTCTCCATACCCCGTATTGATATTTAAAAATATTCTTGCAAAATTTTTATGTAGTGCTATACATACATGTACTGTTAATCAGCTTTCCGTTATTATATCAAAATACCAGAGACAATCAGCTTATAAAGAAAAAAGATTTTGGCTCATATTTTAGAGGTTCCAGTTCATGATCAGGTGGACTCATTACATTTAGGACTCTGGTCTGAGTGCTCAATAGCAATGTGTGTGGAGGAGGGGGCTTGGTATATGAATTAGGTTCTCATTGCTGAGACAAAATACCTGACAAAAATCAGTTTGAGTATGGCCGGGAAGATATCTCAGCAATTAAAGGTACTTGCTTGTAGAGCCTGACAGCCCAGGTTCAATTCCACGAATCTGGAGTTTTCAGTGGAGGAGGCCTTGGCATACTTATTCTCTCATTTTCTGTCTGTCTGTCTGTCTGTCTGTCTGTCTGTCTGTCTGTCTGTGTCTCTCTTGCTCTCTCTGTGCTTGCAAACAATAAATTTTAAAAAAAATTTTAAGTGGCAAAAACTGGTGTTGTATGCCTTTAATCCCAGCACTCAGGAGGCAGAGGTAGGAGGACTGGGCTAGAGTGAGACCCTACCTCGAAACAACAAAGTAGCACAAGCACCTGTTGTCATTTGCTATCTCAAGAGGCCCTGGCACACCCATACATACACATATGCAAATAAATAGAGAAATGTTAAAAATTTCAGCTTGCACGGTGAAATCATGAGCACATTCAGTTCAGCTTTGAGGACGCGGAGCTGTGAAGGGTGCTGCTGCTCAGCCTGTTCTCTCCTTTTACATAGTTCGGGACTCCATTGAGTGGTATTGCCACCTCAACCTAATTAAGCATGCCTAGAGGCTAACCTAAACTAGGTAACTCCTCACAGGTGATTCTAGGTCCCACACAGTTGACAGTCAATATAAACCATTTCTAGTCCATGTCTTGTCAACTTGGTACCAAGAAGCACATCTCACATTTTATTTTTTATTTATTAATTTTTTGGTTTTTCGAAGTAGGGTCTCGCTCTAGTCCAGGCTGACCTGGAATTCACTCTGTAGTCTCAGGGTGGCCTCGAACTCACTCACGGCAATCCTCCTACCTCTGCCTCCTGATTGCTGGGATTAAAGGCGTGAGCCACCACGCCCGGCTCACATCTCACATTTTAGTCATAACCTTCTCCCCTTGTCTCCATAGGGTCATGGCCATGTCATAAGGCAAAATTCATTCAGTCTGACTCCAAAAGTCCTCATAGTCTTTAAAAGTGTAAGTTTAAGTGTAGAGTCTCTCCTGAGACTCAGGCAAACTCTTAATTGTACTCCTGTAACATCAAAAATGAATTATACCTGGGTGTGGTGGTTCATGCCTTTATCCTAGCACTTAGGAAGCAGAGGTAGGAAGATCACACCGGGAGTTTGAGGTCAGCCTGGGCTAGAATGAGACTCTCCCTCGAGCCCCGCCCCATCACCACCACCAAAAAACAAACAAACAAACAAACAAAAAACCCAGAGAGAATTATATACTTCCAATGTGCCTTGGCACAGAGTAAATATTTCCAATCCAAAAGGAAAGAATGGGAACATAGCAAGGAATGATCAAATTAAAGCAAGACTAAAACCTAGCTGGGAAAACCCCAAACCTTGCAGCTCCATGTCCGAATCTGGGGCTTGTAATGGGATCATCTGGGCTCCAAAGGGTTTGGGTGTCTCCACCCCTCCAGCTGTGTGTCTCTTGGGGTAACTCCACATCTATCACTTTCCTTGCAGACATCTTATGATTCTGGCATTTCTGACATCCTGGGGTCTCCAATGTAATGGGTACACCTTCACAGCTTCACACAGTGATCTCCTTGCAGGACTCTCACCCTGCCTCACATTGGTTAGTGGCAGTGGCTCTCTGGAGCTGTGGTGCAATAGTGAACCCCTGCCCCCTACTTGCATCTTTTGTACTTCTAAAACAAGTATCACTCTGGCAGAGCTGCCAGATCAGGATGGAGCCTGGTGCTAAAGAAGCTGTATGCTGACCTTGGGAAGCAGAGACCACACACCTTCAGGCCTTTTCCTTTCCTTTTTTTTTTTTTTTCTTTTGTTCCAGGTAGGGTCTTACTCTAGCCCAGGCTGACCTGGAATTCCCAGGGTTCCTCCTACTTTTGCTTCCCGAGTGCTGAGATTAAAAATTTGGTGCCACTCCTCCTGGCTTGGGCCTTTTTCTTTTCTTTTAACAGAATTCACATTCTTCCTATCTTGAGGCTCCTGTGGGCTTGGACTTGCTCTCAGGGCATTTTTTCCCATCATCCCAGTGCAGAACAGTTGGCTTATCTTCAATAGGGGTAATCTTTTTTTTTTTTTTAGTTTTAGCTGAAAAGGCTACAGTTTCTGTGCCTGGAACTTTAAACATGTTCACTTTTTTTTTCTATGCTAAACTTCACATTTTTTATATCTTTCTCTTCTGCATTTTGCTATCTTTTATTGTAGATCTGAATAAGAGCAGCTAAGAGAATTCATATTACAGACTCCATGCTATTTTGCCTTGAAATGTCCCCCACCTCACACATTAATCCATTACTTTAAAATTCAGCCCGGCTCAGTTCTCATGATATGGGCATAATGTAGTCAGTTTCTTTGCCAGAATATCATATGAACTACCTCTAGTCCAGTTCCTCTTAGATTCCTTTTTCCTCACAGGACCCTCATGAGCCAAGCCTTCATTGTCTGCATTTCTTTTGGCCTTCTTTCTAGTCTCAAATTCTCACCAGAATGGCCCCCCCATTGTGCTCTGCTTGTAACATTGTACTGCTTCTCTAGTCCTTCCACATTCTTCCCACAAACCACTTCCAAAATACTACAAGAATCACATGGTCAGGTTTCTCACAGCAAAGGGCCCCGCTTCTCAGAACCAATTCTCTTTTAAGTTACTTTCTCCATTGCTATTGAATAAATACCCAGCCAGAAGCAATTTATGGAGGGAAAAGGGTTTAACTTGGCATATATAGTTCCAGAGAGTAGAGTCCACCATGGTAGGGAAAACATGGCAGGAGCAGAAGGCTGGTATAATATTGTTACATCAGCTGGAGGAAGAGCAGTGACTGCTGCTGCTCACTTAGCTCTTTCCTTTTTATACAGTCCAAGACCTCATCCCCACAGATGAGTGTTGTCTGCAGTTAAGGTCCTACTTCAGTTAACCTAATCAAGGTAATCTCTCACAGGCACACTCAGATACTAACCTAATCTAGGTAATCCTCACAGGTGATTCTAGGTCTGTTGACACTATAAACCATTACAGGGCATGTGACCTCCCCCCCAATAACTTAAAGATGTCTCACTAAGCTCCATCTGGGGAGTTCTAACACCTCCCAGAATGACTGCCCTGGGATCAAACCTTTCACTCATGGGCTTTTGGAGAAACAGTCTAGAGCCAATCTATAGCACTCACATACAAGTATTAACACATTTTAAATGTTTTTATTTATTTGTTTTTATTTATTTATTTTTATTTATTTTCAAGCAGAGAGAGAGAGAGAGAGAGAGAGAGAGAGAGAGAGAGAGAGCGAGCGCACCAGGTTATTATAACCCTGGTTATTTTCGAGACAGAGTCTTACTATGTACCCTAGAGTGGCATGTTCACTGAATGAATGCTCTGGAAAGGACACCGCACCAGATGATAAATAGGGAAGGCAGGCAGTTCTGGGGACAGGTTCCACAGAGGGAGAGGGGAGAGTTGACACTAATGGTGTAGATGCTAACATGCATTGAGAGTCCAAAGTGGCCGGGCGTGGTGGCGCACGCCTTTAATCCCAGCACTCGGGAGGCAGAGGTAGGAGGATTGCCATGAGTTCAAGGCCGCCCTGAGACTACATAGTGAATTCCAGGTCAGCCTGGGCTAGAGTGAGACCCTACCTCGAAAAACCAAAAAAAAAAAAAAAAAAAAAAAAAAAAAAAAAAAAAAAAAAAAAAAAAAAAAAAAAAAAAAAAAAGTCCAAAGTGCTTGGTTCTATTTAAATTGTGTTTGCTTTTTGTAGTTTGTTTCTTTGCTGTCATTCTTTGAAAATTGATACTAACACAGGTTTATTGGTTGCTAACAGATCTGTTTAAGTTTTCAATTTGCAAGACAGTGAAGGACTAAACAGGAGCTCTGACACACATGTGAACTAAGGCAGCAGGAGCTTTGGTTACAGCTGGCTGAGGCATGCCAGAGGACTAAGTCCTTGGTTCAGCAGAAAACATTTCCTCTTACTGTTTGCTTTTATTTAATGAGAAAAGAAAGTTTGCTAATGCCTGTTCTAAAGTGATGAATTAAAGGCTAGTTATGCTGGGTGTGGTGGCACTCCCCTATAATCCTTCTGGAGGTTGAAGTAGAAATTCAAGGTAAGGCTGGGCTACAAATGAGAGACCCTGTCTCAAAAAAAAAAAAATCCAAATCTGGGTTTGGTGCTCATGCTTTTAATCCCAGCACTCAGGAGGCAGAAGCAAGGGAATCTCTGCAAGTTTGAGGCCACTGGTCTACATAGCAAGACTTAAAAACAAAACAAAAAAACAAATCTGGTTTGGTGCCCATTTTTGTAATCCCAGCACTCAGGAGGCAGAAGCAGGGGAATCTCTGTAAATTTGAGGCCACTGGTCTACATAGCAAGACTTTAAAAAAAACAACCAACCAACCAAATGAACAGAGACAGGTGTGGAGACTGACACCTATAATGCAAGCTCTTGGGAGGCCGAGGAAGGAGGATTACAATAATTTTGAGGCCAGTTTAGTCCATGTGTGAGTTCTAGTCCAGCTAGGGCTACATAGTGAGATCCTGTCTCAAAAAAACAACAAACCAGGGCTGGAGATATGGCTCAGCGGTTAAGGCACTTGTCTCCAGTGCCTGAGGCCCCGGTTCAATTCCCCAGTACCCACATACGCCAGACCCACAAGGTGATGGCCCTGGTGCGCTCTCTCTCTCTCTCTCTCTCTCTCTCTCTCTCTCTCTCTCTCTCTCTCTCTCTCTCATCTATCTCTCTCATCTATCTCCTGTATCTCTCTGCTTGAAAATGAATAAATAAAATATTTTAAAAAAAGAAAAAACAAACCTTTATGATGCCAGGCGTGGTGGTTCACACCTTTAATCCCAGCACTCAACAAGCAGAGGTAGAAGGATCATTGTGAGTTCAAGGCTAGCTTGGGACTGCAGAATGAGTTCCAGGTTAGCTTGGTAGGCTATGGTGAGACCTATCTCGAAAAAATAAAAATAAAAAAAACAGCAAAAAATGAAAGAAAAAAAAACCACACCCTCCCAAACAATAACAGTAATAAGGCTAGTCATTGGGGCTGGGGAGATGGCTCAGTGGTTAAAGGCACTTAACTTACAAAGCCTATTGACCTGGGTTCAATTCCCCAGCACCCATGGATAGCATCTCTGATCCCAATGCACCTACAGCATTGGGAGGCACAGCCAGGAGAATATGAAATTTGCAGACCTGCTAGTCTAGCATTCCCTTGTGGGAGCAAGGCACCCTCTCAAAGGAGGTAGAGCACAGACACCTGGAAGTTGTCCTCTGACCTCTACATATGTACCATGGCACACATGACCCTGTACACACACACACACACACACACACACACACACACAAACATAAAAAATTTATTTAAAAAAACATTTTTATTTGCAAGCAGAGAGAGAGAGAGAGAGAGACAGAGACAGAGACAGAGACAGAGACAGAGAAAGAATGTGTGAGTGAGTTTGGGCATGTCAGAGCCTCTAGCTGCTGCAAACGAACTCCAGATATTTATAATATTTTCACAGCAGTTTAGTGAGGCAATCTTTCTTTGTAGGGCCCTAGAATGTTTTTTGTTTCCTGGGTTTCCATTTATACTTTCATCTTCAGCTTCTTTAGCTACACACCTGTGTTTACTTTGAAATTTTTCTGTCACAGAATCCCAGGCACACTTCTGTATCCATTTTGATATATAAAAATGTCTTAAGTCTCAGCTTGGCATTCTATATAAATCATAGTGGACTTGAGACTGAACTTGGTTGCCTAAGGTGAACAAAGTACAAAATAATAATAGATGCTATTTACTATGTCTGGTCTCTGTACCTAAACATTTTCCTTTTTATTTTTTATTTATTTACTGTAGTCCAGTCTGGCCCCAACTTTGTCCTTCTGCTTCAACTTCTTGAGTGCTGGGATTACAGGTGTGAGCTGCCACATACAATTTACATTCTCATTTTGTCCTCAAAACAATCCTATTTATTTAAAAAAGTGTTAAGAGAAGTTCAGAATAATTAATGAACTTAACAAGGAGATAATATAATGAATAGGAATTGGATTTGAACGAGGTCTGAATGGATAGTTTCAGCTTCATGCTCTTGTCACCTCTGCCGTGCTGTGTTCTCTCTTTACCATGGATACTGACTACTGACATTGAGGGACACTGAAACATTTCATATTTCTTAATGTTTTTTTTCTTGGCTAATTTGGTTTATTATAATAGCCATTTGAAAGTTATCTTTACTTATTTTCTTTTTCATTTATTCTTGTCCTCAAAAATTTCTTCAAAATACAAAACCATTAGTGTCATTTTTGTTGTTATTGCCTTTAGGATAAAAATCCAAATGCACAACTTTCAAGATCTCCTCTAGGAGCCATATTGCATGGTAGTTAAAGGTGCTTGCCTCAGAGCCTGATGGCCTGGGTTCATTTCCCATTACCCATGTGTCACAGCCACACGCCACTGGGATGAATCTTCAAACCAGGCACAATTTGGGGGAGGAAAGTATTTATTGAAACTACAGATTGAGGGGAAGTTCCAGTGAAAGAGGCTGACCCTCTTTCACAGGTCCAAGCAGAGAGAGAAACCCATCACCAGCACCATACACACAGAACAGCAAACAGGCAGGAGGGCCAAGCAGAGAATTTCTTCCCCTTTATATAGCCTTAAGGTGGGGTCTTACAACCCTTCCCCAGACTTAATGGCTTCCTGAGTCTCTGAAATTTCCTTCCTGCACTGCCCACACAGGAAAGGATGTTTATTTCTAGCTTCTTTGAGCTTCTTTACATCCTGCCCCTTGCTGAGAGGCTGCCTTCCTATAAACATCCTCAGAGACCCACCCAAGAGAATTAAAAAGATCCAAATTCACAACAAAACCTAACCATCACACCATGTAAAGCCAGATGTACTAAGTAGCATATGTGTCTGGATTTTGTTTGCAGTGACTGGAGGCCCTTGTTTGCCCATTCTGTCTATTATCTGTCTCTGCTTGCAAATAAATAAATAAAAATATTTTTCTAAAAAAAAACCTTGAACACAAGCAAAAAGTAAAAGAAATAGTACAATAGAAAACAAATAGTAATATGATAGATTGCTATGACCATATAATATTGGGTCTAAACACTTCAATTAAAATAGAGGCTTAGGGCTGGAGAGATAGCTTAGCAGTTAAGGCACTTGCCTACAGAGCCTAATGACCAAGTTCATTTCCCCATTACCTACATAAAGCCAGATGTGGGCTGGGGAAATGACTCAATGGTTAAGCCACTTGCCTCCAGTGCCTAAGGCCCTGGGTTCAATTCCCCAGGACCCACATAAGCCAGACCCACAAGGTGGTGGCCCTATGCTCGCTCGCTCTCTCTCTCTCTCTCTCTCTCTCTCTCTCTCTCTCTCTCTCTCTCTCTCTGCTAGAAAATGTATAAATAAAATATTTTTTTAAAAAAAATACTTTGCTGACCTTTTAAAAAAAAAGCCAGATGCACAAGGTGGCACATGCATCTGGAATTTGTTTGTAGGCATACCCATTCTCTGTCTCTTTCTGCTTGCAAATATCGATATTTAACGCATGCCTTTAATACCAGCATTTGGGAAGCAGATGTAGGAGGATAGCCTTGAGTTTGAGGTCATCCTGAGACTACATAGTGAATTCTAGGTCAGCCTGGGCTAGAGCAATTCCCTACCTCAAAAAAAAAAAAAAAAAAGATGTCTAGAGAGATAGTTCAGTGGATAAAGTGCTTGCCATGCAAGCATGAGAACCTGAGTTCAGTTCCTGGTCCCCAAGTAAAATGTTGATTATAGTGGTGTATACATGTTATTGCAGGGCCAGAGAAGTGAAGACAGGAGGACCCCTACAGCTATTGGCTAGCCAATCTAGCCTAATTGATAAACTCCAGGCCAGTAAGACACTGTCTTGAAATGAGGTAAGTGGGGCTGGAGAGATGGCTCAGTGGTTAAAGTGTTTGCTTGCAGAGCCTGACAACCCAGGTTCAATTCCCCAGTATCCATGTAAAATCAAACGCACTAAGTGGCACATGCATCTGGAGTTCATTTGCAAGGGTAGGAAGCCCTGTCCACCCATACTCACTTTGCCGGCCTCTTTCTCTCTCATTGTCTCAAAGAAAGAACGAATTAAATGGTAGCCAGGAGATGGCTTGCCTGCAAAGCCTGCTGGCCTCAGTTTAATTTCCAGGTCATCCACATAGGCTGGACACACAGGGTGGCACAGGTGTCCACCATTTCATTGCTGTGTCAGGAAGTCCTGATGCAGCTATACAAACACAAATTTTAAAAAAATTTAAATGAGGTAGATGATGTTTTTGAGAATTAACATCCAAGGTTGGCCTCTGGCCAACATCTCAGTGTAGGAAGGAACCAATAACTGGGATAGGGAGTTGTAGGTTTGATCGATTTTTCATGGGGTTAGGCTTTCTCCCATTCTCTTCATGGCCCCTCTTTTAAAAATGTTTTTATTTGCAAGCAGAGAGAGAGAGAGAGATAGAAGAGACAGACAGAGATAATGGGCACTGCAGGGTCTCCAGTCACTGCAAACAAACTCCAGATACATGCACCGCTTTGTGCATCTGGCTTTTCATGGGTACCAGGGAATTGAACCTTGATCATTAGGCTTTGCAGGCAAGAGCCTTAACCGCTGAGACATCTCTCTAGTACCCCTGTCCTCTTCCTAATGTTCCCTTTTGCCTCTTAGTCATAGGTGACTGGGCCTTGACTCTACTGAGCATGCTCCTACCCTGACAAATACTCTGCTGCCATGGTCTGCAACCTCCACAGCTGTGAGCCATGAGTTATAGTGAGGCAGAATTATAGCACTGTCGGCCATGAGTTCAGTGTTAATGAAATAATATATATTAAGTAAGGTGACTTTAGGCAGGTGCACATATTAAACAAGGTTATATGTTGACCGGTTTGCTTTACTTTGTACATTGACTGAAATATTACTCTCACTCAAAGTCACCTCACAGACTCATCCAGAATCATGTTTAAGGAATATAATATTTGTTTAATAAAACAAAGTATTTGGGCATGCCATATACCAGTAATCCTTAGCAGTAAAAAGGAATGAATATGCAAGGAAGGTGTTTTATGAGGGTCTTCTTTTGGTTGTTGTTTATTTTTTGTTTTTTGAGGTAGGGTCTTAGTCTAGCCCAGGCTGACCAGGAACTCACTCTGTATATCCAGGCTAGCCTTGAACGCATACTGATCCGCCTACCTCAGTCAGCTTCCTGAGTATTGGGGTCAAAGGCATGTGCCACCACCCCAGTAGAAGAAGGTTTTTAATTTCTTTGTGTGTGTCTGTGTGTCTCACTGTGTTTACTCAGGCTCTAACTCAAAATCGGATGTTTCTCAGGCTCCAGAGTCTCTTGCCTCAAACCCCCTGTAGCTGGAATTCCAGGCATGCATTGCATGCCTGACTGAGGATGATTCTTAGTGACATTATGCTCAGTAGAAGAGTACTCATTATATGATTACTTTGAAAACTTTAAAAGGTAAAACTAACCTTTAATGACAAAACATGTTGAAATTTGCCAGGACCCAAGGGGGGAGAGGTTGACTTTAAACAGGTATGGATTGTTTTGGAATGATGACAGTGTTGTACATCCTGATTATGGTATAAATTAATGACTGTATTTATTTTTTAAAGCTGTTTGAACTGTAGGTTAGGCGTTTGGTTCATTTCAGCCAGATATTACAACTGGTGCACACTTGTAATACCAGCACTTAAAGGCTTGTAGCTGGAGGTCCAAATCAGCCTGTGCTCTACAGCTAGACTCTGTCTCAACCCTACCTCCAAATGTCTATGTTATGTAAACTGTACCTCATGAGCAATAAAAGAGCAGTTATTTAATGGATTTTTTCAGGGGGAGTGGTTGGAGGTAGGGTCCCACCTGGCTGATCTGAACTCACTTTATAGTCCCAGGCTGGCCTCTAACTCATGGTGATCCTCCTACCTCTGCCTCCGGAGTACTGGAATTAAAGACATGTAACACCATGCCTAGCTTACTAAATGGGTTTAGTCTATTTATTTATATGAGAAAGACAGAAAGAGACAGGCACAGAGAAAGGGAATATAGGCATCCCTTTAACTGCTGGCCACCTCTCCAGCCCCACTAAATGGTCTTTTGAATTTCTAAAATAGTTCTTTTCTTTTTTGATACCATGTCTGTAAGCAATCAGTTTGGGTAAATTATTTAGTTCTTATTAGGATTAATTGAGGTACTGCCTTCCTGTATAAATTTTATTATTTTATCTGTTAATGTTTCTTTGAAGACCTTGTGGAGAAATTAACTGAAGAAGAAATATGAAAATAACCAAGGAAGATTCTAAATTAGATATGAATTATATGAGAATAGAGAGATGGCTAAGCAGTTAAAGGTGCTTGCTTGCAAAGCCTGCTGGCCTGAGGTTTAATTCCCATGTAAATTCCATGCTGGATGCAAAGTGGCATATGCATCTGTGATCCCAACACACCTATGAAAATGGGAGATGGAGCCAGAAGAATCTGAAGCCCACAGACAGTATTTGCAGTCTGGCGATTTGTGATTGTGTGGGTACGTATGTGCACACCAGGGTCTTTTGTCACTGCAAAGGAATGTATGTAGCTGGGGAATGGAATCCAGGCCAGCAGGCCTTGTAAGCAGAGCTTTTAATTGCTGAACCATCTCCCCATTCGCCATTAAAGGTTTTCTCAGGATTCTTTCTGATAGGAGACACTTAGTTGGGCAATACTTAAAAATTTAACTTCTAAGTCATCTTGGACTCATCAATTTAATATATAGAGGGTTTTTTTTTGTTTGTTTATTTTTTGTTTTAGGGACAGAGTCTCTGTTGCAGTTAGCTCCTCATTGCTGGGACAAGCATCTAACTGGACACCGATTATGGGAGGAAGGGGTTTATTTCAGGCTTACAAAATCCAGGGGAAATTCTATCAATGGCAGAAGAAGCCACCTGCTTCCATAGACCCAAGCAGAGAGAAACAAATGCAGCAGGCAGATACCGTAACAACAGCATGCACAAATAGCCAGAGCTCTAATACCTAGGAGGGGTAGGCTCAGATCTGCCCCCAGTGACATACCCTTGCAGCAGGGATCTGCCTGCTTGCTAGGGGCTCAGGTTACAAGCTCAGTTTTAATAAAACACCTGAATCTGTGGGGCCATATGTTCAAATGATCACATTTAAACTTTTACCAGTCTCATTCTGTAGCCATGGCTGGCCTTGAAACACTGTGTAGCCCAAGCTGGCTTTGAGCTCATGGAAACTTGCCTGCCTCAGCCTCCTGAGTACTGAGATTACAGCTGTGAGCCACCATGCCTGATTCAAGAATTTTTTCAGAGATAGTTAAACAAGCATAAAATATGTCTGTCATTGAAAGTATCAGTAAGGGATTAAGTTATGGTTTATTGAAACAATGGGATACATAACTTTTTAAAAATATTTTGCTTATTTGAGAGAGTGGCAGATAGAGAGAGAATGGGCATGTCAGGGCCTCTAGCCACTGCAAAAGAACTGCAGATGTGTGTACCATCTTATGCATCTGAATTTACATGGGTACTGGGGAATTGAACCTTAGGCTTTGCAGGCAAGTGCCTTAACTGCTGAACCATCTCTCCAGCCCAAGATAATATGTCTCCTTTTCTCTCAAAATAAGTTATTGCAGGCCTAACAGGACCTCATTTATGTAAATAGTATGGCATGTAAGTGTAGACAGATTTCTGGAAAAGAGCCACGCATGGTGGCACATGCCTATAATCGTAGCACTTAGGAGGTAGAAGCAGGAGGATCTGGAGGTCAAGGCCATCCTTGGCTACATAGAGCTCCACTTCAGTTTGGACTATATGAAATCCTGTCTCATTCATTCATTTGTTTGTTTGTTCATTCATTTATATTTTGAGAACCTATCTCAGTAAGCTTAAAAAAAAAAAAAAAGCCTGAAAAGAAGAACTCATTGAAGTGGTTTTCTCTGGAGGATAGTCTACTGGATTTGGATTGGGTGAGGTGTCACTGTTAAGTTTTCTTACATTTTACCATTTTTTACACTTGAAAATATTTTTCCCTTTCAAAACAAATATATCCTTTATAGTAGGAAGCACAACTTTGAAGCTAGTACTAGTAGAGTTATGCAGATGCCTGAAACTACCTACTGTAACACTGTTGCTAGAGCAAGTTCTATAGAATCTATGGAAAGTAATACCTAGGGGTCATAATTTCCACGGCTGTGCAAGTGCCGTTGACATTGGCAGGAACCAGTTGGTCTGGAACTGAGAGTTGGGTGCTCTGAACTTCAGAGCCCAAGGCATTGACTGAAATTTTCAGCACCACTCCCTGCTGTATGTAGTGAGTCTTTCTATAGTCTTGATTTTTAAAGAGCAAGTCAAGCAAGTCTGAGCCATTGTTTTGATTTACTTTGAATAGAAAAGTATCTGAATGTATCACACACTTCTGTTCTTGATAGAAGCAAAAAAGTGCTTTAAAAAGTGGATCCCTTCTTTGAATAGTAAGTTCAGCTGATTTAGGATAAATGTTTTTCTAGATAACTAAGAAAATTAATTTTTTTCATTGGCTATTTACAGAGATACTCTTGTATGATGGGTACTATCTAATCACTGGAATGGCTTGAAGTAAAAATCTTACGGAATACTAGAGCTCAGGACTTTTTCATTGACCTGTGGCAATGGCCCATAGGAGGGCTTTTGACCTAGCTGTAGGGTTTGGGAGATTTTCCAAGATTTTTCCAGAGGAAGTGACATCTGAACTAAGTTTTGAAGTCGAATGACATGAATCAACCAAACCAAAAAAAAGGATATGAGGGTGACCTAGGCAGAGACAAAGATTCGGAGGCAAGTGAGGGTGTCTATTGGAGACTGTAGCTCCACGGGGCCTGTAGAGATTGAGGCTGAAGGTGCCAGATCGTGGAGGGTCTTGTCAGCTGTCAGACACAGACTTCCTTTTAGAGCCAGCCTTTGTTTACTGAGGCTGGGAATCTTCAAGGTTCCCTCCCAGAGCTCTTCATCATTTGTTAGGGCAATAAATCTCGCCAGTCCCAGGAACTTGGGACGTGTATAATAAACTGCTCCTGGCAGCTGCAGCTCGTTCTTTCTATTTTGCAGAGTGCAGCACTGTCTGTTTAAACGAGTTTCCTTAAACCGGAAGGAAGTTCAAAAACAGAAGATGGTTAGTATTTTTACTCGTGGCCATATTTAGTGCTTCCATTATTCATTTTTCTTTAAAAATAACCCTAAGAATCTTGGGAGGATTAGTCAACTCTTGGATAATTAGAAAGCCCTAAAATGAAATCTAGTAGGTTTCTTTGATTAGTGTGTGGAAACTGAGGTAGTGACAGGTCATAGTGGGGAAGAGGAGTGCCACACAACTTTAAGCAATTTGATTTTTCATAATTGTCTATTCCCTTTTTGCCCCTAAGTCACTCTTATGACTGTCCTAGTTTATGGTTATTAGAAGAAAATTCATGAACATGATATTTACGGTTTTTCACTTGTCAGGTACATATTTCCTTGAATTTATGTATGCACAATACTTAGTTCTGTTAAATCAAAATATACTAAGAGAAGGACTATACATGGAGGTAGTTAGCATTTATAATAAACAGGCATTGTTTTAGTGAAATAATTGTGCTGTTTTGAAAGCAAGTTATAGATTTAAGGGATGTCTGTAAAGCCGCTTCTATGATTATCAGCAACACAGCTGCTGTAACCATTGTGTCAGAATTGAATCTTTTTAGAGTCTCACTCTAACCCAGGCTGACTTGGAATTCACTGTGTGGTCTTAGGGTTGCCTCAAACTCACGGTGATCCTCCTACCTCTGCCTCCCAAATGCTGGGGGTAAAGGCTTGTATCACCATGACCAGCATTAATCTTTTAAAAAAATTTAAATTTATTTGCAAGGAGGGGGGCGGTAGAGAATATGAGAGAAAAAGGAAATGGGGCACGCTAGGGCCTCTTGTCACTGCAAATGAACTCCAGATGCATGTGCCACTTTGTGCATCTGACTTCACTTGGATTCCGGGAAATTGAACCGGCTATCAAGTCTTGCAAGCAAGCACTTTAACCACTAGACCATCTCTTCAGCCCAGAATGGAATCTTACATAACTGAACTTTTGTATATGGTACTATGCAAGACTCAATATAATAGTGTAATACTATTAGAAGTGTCAAAAAGTGTTCTCACACATATACGGCTTTAAGAAGAGCAAAGTATTTGCACTATTAATACACTCTTATGCATATATTTAATATTTTTTAAGCTTAGTATGGCATGCACCTACAAGCAAACACCAACAAGCAGAAAGCACAAACTGCCATACCTCAAACTGCTCTTCTCTACACCTTTGGGCTGGGATAAAGACCCGCCCCCAAACACTCCTTAGGGATGGTCCCCAGGATCTGTCCCCAGTGATACCAGCTGGGCAGCTAGAGACCTGAGTTACAAGATGTTTTAATAAAACATCTGAGTCAAGGGGCTATACACTTACACTATCATGTTCAAGCTGCCACATTTGTTGCTTTTATATTTATTTTTGTGTGTAGTATTTTTGATATAGACATGTGTGTGTACACATGCGTATGTCCCATGCACAGCCATGTGGAGGCCAAAGGAGGAAGTTAGGTATCCTCAGTTGCTTTTATTATACCTACTTTCCTTGAGACAAGGTCTCTCCCTGAACCTGTAGCTCACCACTTATTTTTCCCAGTTAGACTGGTTGACCAGTGAGCCCCAGCTATTTTCCTGCCTTTGCCCTACCTCAGCACTGGGGTTATAGGCATCCGCAGCCATGCCTGGCTTTTTAAGTCGATGCTTGAGATTGAACTCAAGTCTTTATGCTTGTGCAGCAAACTCTTAGCCACTGAGCCATCTCCTAAACTCTGTGCTACATGCATACATACATATACATACACATATGCATACCACATAGCAGAGAGCGAGAGTGCGAGAATGGACTCCAGATGCACATGCCACTATGTGGGTACTGGGGAATTAAATCTTGGTTGTTAGGCTTTGCAGGAAAGTACCTTAACCAAAAAGCCACCCCCCACCCCGCCAGGCTGCTTTTTTGAGTAATTTGTTTATATCTTTCAGATCACTAATTTTCTTTTCAGCTATATTTAATCCTCATTTAACTTATCTGCTAAGTTTTCATTTTAATATATAGTACTTAAATTCAGGGCTGGGGAGATGGTTCTGCTGGTCTGGGTTCAATTCCCCAGTGCCCATGTAAAGCCAGATACACAACATGGCATATGCAACTGTAGTTCATTTCAGTGGCAAGAGACCTTGGTGCATCCATTCTCTCTCTTTCTCTCTTCCCCTCTCTCTCAAATTAAAAAAATACTTGAAAAATAAACTAGTTTTAGTTTAATGTATTTGTTTTAAAAGTCTTTTTATTTTGTTTTGTGGTACTAGGGATTGATTCAGGGCCTCATGCGTGCTTGGCAAGTGTTTAGTAGTCTGAGGTATATCTACAGCCTTACTATCATGGTTTGATCCAAACAAATGCACATGAATGTATTCTGAAAGATCAATCCCCAGCTGATGGCAGTTTGGGTATTAGAACCTCGATGAAGCTGTGTTGCTGGGGGCGAGCTTATGCGGGTTATAAGCCAGCTTCCCCTTGCCAGTGTTTGGCACACCTTCCTGCCGCTGTTTGCAGTGCTGTGGTGGAGGTGATGTCCACTCCTCTGCTCATACCATTGTTTTCCCTGCCATGATGGAGTCTCCCTCTAGAGTCCGTAAGTCAAATAAAAACTTTTCCTCCCATCAGAAGTTTTGGTCGGTTCTTTCTACAGCAAAGAGAAATTAACTATAACACCCAGAAAACCCTTTATTTAAAAAAAGTTTTAGTCAGGCCTGGGTAGGAGGATTGCCTGTCTTAAGTTTGAGGCCAGCCTGGGCTAGAGTGAGACCTTATCTTAAAAACACACACATACACACAGAGAGAGAGAGAGAGAGAGAGAGAGAGAGAGAGAGAGAGAGAGAGAGAGAGAGAGAGGGAGGGAGGGAGGGAGGGAGAGGGGAGAGTCTTTTAAAAATTGATTATGTAGATGTTGGTATTCCCTGCACCCACCATTCAGGACTTTTTGCATATGTATTTCTTTAGGGTCTTTATTCCCACATTGCATTCATTCCTAGAGTCAAAATGCTAGGCTGAAGAGTTAAGGTTCCAGACTAAGAACATGTAGTTATTTAAAAAAATGGGAGCTGGAGAGATGGTTCAGTGGTTAAAGTGTTTAGGAACTGAGTTCAATTCCCCAGTACCCACATAAGGCCAGATGCACAAGGTGGCACATGTGTCCGGAGTTCATTTGCAGTGGCTGGAGGCCCTGGTGCGTTTTATTCTTTCTATCGCTTTTTTCACTCTCTCGCTCTGTCTCAAATAAATAAAGACACTTAAAAAAAAAGACACAGTAATCATACTTTTAAAAAATATTTTATTCATTTTCAAGCAGAGAGAGAGAGAGAGAGAGAGAGAGAGAGAGAGAGAGAGAGAGAGAGAGAGAGCGCACACCAGGGCCACCACCTTGTGGGTCTGGCTTATGTGGGTACTGGGGAATTGAACCGGGGCCTTAAGCACTGGAGGCAAGTGCCTTAACCACTGAGCCATCTCTCCAGCCCAGTAATCATACTTTTTTAAAAAGTCACCTAAATAAAATTATAGTGTATAACCATTTGGAATCAATTATTTCCAGTCAGTATAATTCTAGAGATTATTCTGAGTTGTGTGTGTCAATACCTTGTTCCTTCTGCTTTTATGGGGAAGGGTGCTGGGGATTGAGCCCATGGCTTTGTGCTTTAGCTTGCTCCTTTTTATTGCTTATTTTGTATGTTTAAGTTGGAGAACTTTTATAAAGTTTAAAATGTAGTTTCTACTTTTTCTTCCAAAGCTGTTGTTTTAAGTAAATATTTTTGCCTTACCTCCAGGTGACAAAACACACCCGCCTTCCTCCAGCCCCTCCAGTATTATCCGCCGCACTTTCTCTCTGGATACACTTGCAACTCCATACCTTGCTGGGCACTGGCCTCGGGACAGCCGTGGGCAAGCTGCGCCCTGCATGAGGGACAAGGCTACACAAGTAGGTTTAGGAGAGTTCTTTTGTGTCAAGTGTTTTATAGTACTGTCACAGTTGATTAAACATTCATAAAATAACTTCTTCAGTGTTTCTCATGCTCACTAGGTAGGGAGTCCTGTAAAGAGAGATAGGAGTATGTCCGGCTTACCCAGTGTTGTATTTCTATCCCAAGACTTGGTGCTGTGCCTGATAGAATAAATGCTCAAGGGATTTGCAAAGAAAATATTTAAAGATTTTTTTTTATATATATTGGGCTGGAGTAATGGCTTAGCCATTAAGGCACTTGCCAGCAAAGTCTAACATCCAGGGTTTGATTCCCCAGTACCCACGTAAAGCCGGATGCACAAAGTGGCACATGCATCTGGAGTTTGTTTGCAGTGGCTAGAGGCCTTGGCATGCCCATTCTCTTCATCTTTCCTGTTTTATCTCTCTGCTTGCAAATAAATAAATAAAATACATAAAAGTTTTTTTTATATTGATAATCAGCCAAGTTTCATTTCCATTTTAGACTTCAAATTATATTTATTATTTGTGGTTGTTTGTGCTCAGCATTATTATTATTAATTATTATTTTGGTTTTTCAAAGTAGGATCTCGCTCTAGCCTAGGCTGACCTGGAATTTACTCAGGCTGGCCTCAAACTTAGTCAGGCTGGCCTCAAATTCACAGCAATCCTACCTCTGCTTCTTGAGTTCTGGGATTAAAGTCATGCACCACCATGCCTGGCAGCATTTTTTTTGAAAGATTATCCTTTTATAAAGGCAAGTAAATTCAGTTTAAGGTGCTTTGGAATATTCATTTTGGTATCCAAATGTTCTTGTTAGACTTTTAGACTCTTAGAACAAATAGTTGTGACTTCTGCAAAGCTCTGTGATCATTCAAAATCTCTAACTCTGCTGTGCTTAGGGCAAAATGGTAAGGGAAATGAGTATGGTTCCTATTTGCATCCTGCATAATTTGCATATACATTTGTTTGGGTTTATTTCCTTGAACCTTTTGGACAATGCTCTTTATTTCCAATACACTTTCAGGGTTTTTGGGTTCATGTATTTTGCTGTGTTAGTAAGAATATACTATTTTACAAGCCATTGGTAGCTCTTTGTTATGTGGTAGCAGTTTAGTAAGCCTCTTCAGCACTTGTTATGAACCTGTGAAGCTCTGACTTCATTGGATTAATCCATAAATGATACCTCTTTCTATACCTACACTTGTCTATGGGCTACTGAGTCTAGCCTCATTGGTAAGCTCCAGAGACCAATGAGAAACCCTGTCTTAGTGGAGGTATATGACATTCCTCAGGATAACACTGGCTTCCACACACACATGCACACTGTGATGATTTGAATGAGATGTCCCTAGAGCCTCATCCTCACATGTTTTGAACTCTTTGTCCCCAGCTAGTGGCAAGTTGGCAGTTAGAGCCTTGCTGGAGGAGATATGTTTTTGGGGGTGGGCTTAGGGATGTTATAGCCTTGTTCTTCTTGCCAGTAGTAGCTCACCTCACTTTTTTCCCCCCAAGGTAGGGGCTCACTTTAGCCCAGGCTAACCTGGAGCTTGCTCTGCAGCCCCCCAGGCTGGCCTCAAACTCAGTGATCCTCCTACCTTAGCCTCCCTAGTGCTGGGATTAAAGGCATTTGCCACTACGCCCACTCATTAGCTCACTCTTGCTACTTTCTGCCAGCTGCTATGGCAAGATGTGATGCCCAGTCTTCACCATCCCTGCCATGATAAAGCTTCCCCTGGAGACTGTAAGCCAAAATAAAACCTTTCCTCCTCCCATCAGCTGCTTTTTGGTCAGCAGTCCAAAGGTAACAACATACACCAATCCATTCAATAAAAAAGATTTCAGAACAAGCAGAAGGTAAATAGTGAAGTCTTCCCTTGAGGCAGCTACTGATAACAATGTCTTTTGTTTCCATGTATATATATATTTTATTAAATATTATTTGTTTATTCATTTATTTGCAAATAGAGAAAAGGGGAAAAGAGACAGACAGAATGGGCACCCCAAAGTCTCCAGTCACTGCAGATGCATGTGCCACTTTGTGCATTTGGCTTTACCTAGGTACTGGGGAATCGAGCCTGAGTAGTTAGGCTTTGCAGGCAAGCACCTTAAACGCTGAGTCATCTCTTCAGCTCCCCTCCATGTATATTTTTACATATATATTATTTCTAGTTGTCTCACTTAATGGGAAGTTGCTATGCATATAACACTACCCAGTGAATTTTTTGCTTAATAATATATAGTTCAGATATATACATTGTGCATTTACCTGCTCTTTTTTTTGTCCCCCCCCCCACTCCTGTCCCAAGTAGGGTGTCGCTCTAGCCCAGGCTGACCTGGGCTCGGAGTGACTTCAAACTCCCAACAATCCTCTTACCTCTGCCTCCCAAGTGCTGGGACTAAAGGAATGCACCACCACACCTAGTTTTACCTGCTCATTTTTTATAGCTGAATAGTATTCTGTTCAAAAATGCTATAATTTATTTAGCCAAGCCTAAATAAAAACAGTAATAAACACAGTTTCAGTCTTTTGAGTCTTTTAAGAACAGTATTGCAAGGAATAGTATATGTCATCTTATATATAAAAATGTATATTTTATATATCTGCAAGGTAAATTAAAATGGAGGGCCTTCAATTTTTTAAAAATAGTTTTATTTATTAGCAAGCAGAGAAAGAGACAATGGACATGTCAGGGCCTCCAGCCACTGCAGACTAACTCCAGATGAATGCACCACCTTGTGCACCTGGCTTTAAATAGGCACTGGGGAGCTGAACTCAAGTTGTTAGGCATTGCAGACTAGCGCCTTAATCACTGAACTTAACCACTCTCCAGCCCCTCAGTTTTTTAATAGTATACACAATTATAACTTTGATGTCAAATGTCTCTCCATAAGGCCATACTAATTTACATTCTCACTAGCAATGTAGGAGAGTTATGTTACCAGATTTTTCCCAGCCTTACTCTGGGCCTGGTGAGACATGCCTGTAATCTCAGCACTTGGGAGGTGGGGCAAGAGGATAAATTCACAGTCATTCTCAGCTACATAGCAAGTTAAAGGCCAGCTTGGGATACATGAAACCTCTGAATGAAAACAAAATTTTAAAAAACATTTCTAGTCTTACTAAGTTTTTAAACTTTCATTTTTCTTATTATTGAAGTTAAACCTATTTTCATATATCAAGAATTCATTTATATTTTCTTTCCTGATTAAATTCTAGGTTTGGCATAATCATTATAGACATTTTTTTTAACCAGAAGCAAGCATAGTGTAAGGGATTAAGATTATAGCCCTGGAGTCATTTATTTCTAGGCTTTTTCACTTCCTGGCTTTGAGTTCTTAAGCACCTTATGTAGCTTCTTGTCGTATTTTCTTTATATGCAAAGTTTGTAGAACTTTCTGTTTATGTTAGACCAGATAATGCATAAGAAAAAAATGTGTAGCATAGGAGTGTTAGCTACTACTAGCATGCCTATGTTCTGTCCAATAAATACTGTATTTACAGATTTGTATAAATACAAATCACTTAGTGATAGAAATAAATGAAGTATGCTAAAATATTAGTTATAATGAACTAATGCTTGTATATTAAACTAAGAGACTTGTGGGAATTTTCTGGTATTGTAAGTATGTTCTCATCTAGTTTCTCTATGATAGGAACATATTAATAGTAAAATGTAGCATACACTGTTACTAAATACTTTGTTAAAAATTTCTCTCCCTTTTCCGTTATAGACAGAGAGTGCATGGGCTGAAGAATACATTGGAAAGAAAAAAGGATCTCACAAACGCTCAGCATCCTGGGGCAGTACGGATCAACTTAAAGAGGTCAGGAAAATGTTCCATGAAAACAGAAATTTGACCTTTTGGTTTGGCTAGTTCCTTAAAGTTGTGGGCAACAAGGATTTGTTATCCCTCCCTCCCTCCCTCCTCCCCTGTGTGTGTGTGTGGGGGGGCACACACACTTGTGTCTGGAGCAGTAGCTCAGCAGTTAAGGTGCTTCCCTGCAAAGTTGTGGGCAGCAAGGATTTGTTATCTCTCCCTCTCTCCTCTCTCTCCCTCTCTCTCTGTGTATTTGTGTCTGGAGAGATAGCTCAGTGGTTAAGGTGCTTCCCTGCAAAGCCTAATGACCTGAGTTCACATCCCCAGCACCCACGTAAAGCCAGATGCACAAAGTGATACTTGCATCTGGAGTTCATTTGCAGCAGCTGGAGGCCTTGCACATTCATTCTTCTTCCCCTCTCCCCCACCCCCAGTGGTGACACTCAGGAGGCTGAAGTAGGAAGATTGCTGTGAGTTCAAGGCCAGCTTGGACTACATAGTGAATTCCAGGTCAGCCTGGGTTAGAGTGAGACCCTACCTTGGGAAAAAACAATAGTTACTATGTTGATTTGATAAATATTTTAATACAAGCATGGGGTTGTAACCTTTGTACTCAGGAGGCTGAGGCAGAAGAATTGCTATACATTCTAGGCCAACCTGGGCTACCGAATGAGACCTTATCTCAAATAAAACTAAGACAATTAAAAAGATTTGAATAAGGAAATATGCACATTGATTGACCTGTAATTCAGAGTTTGTTTTAAATAGGAGAGAGTATACTTGCCAATAAAATATAAACATCAGCTGATAGTGATACAAAAAGTTATTTATTATTTTTCTCCATACTATTTCTAAAATTTGGTAACTCAGTATAACCAAGTTGGTAGTAGGCTGTGTTATGATTGGTATTTTTGTACCTATAATTAATGATATGTGCATTTTACCCATAATGTAAAATAAAAGAAAAATTTAAGGGATAACAATGGGATAATCATTGAAACTATATTTGTAGTCAGGTGTGATGGTGTATGCCTGTAATTCTAGCACTTGGGAGGTAGAGGCAAGAGGATCAGGAGTTAAAGGCCATCCTCAGCTATACTAGACTCCTAAAAAAGCAACAGTGGCAGGTTGTAGTGGTGTAGCACTTGGGAGGCAGATGTAGGAGGATTGCCATGTGTCGTAGTCAGCCACACGCCACTGGGATGAATCTTCAAACCAGGCACAATTTGGGGGAGGAAAGTATTTATTGAAACTACAGATTGAGGGGAAGTTCCAGTGAAAGAGGCTGGCCCTCTTTAACAGGTCCAAGCAGAGAGAGAAACCCATCACCAGCACCATACACACAGAATAAGGAACAGGCAGGAGGGCCAAGGAGAGAATTTCTTCCCCTTTATATAGCCTTAGGTTGGGGTCTTACAACCCTTCCCCAGACTTAATGGCTTCCTGAGTCTCTGGAATTTCCTTCCTGCACTGCCCACACAGGAAAGGATGTTTATTTCTAGCTTCTTTGAGCTTCTTTACATCCTGCCCCTTGCTGAGAGGCTGCCTTTCTGTAAACATCCTCAGAGACCCACCCAATATAATTAAAAAGATCCAAGTTGACAACAAAACCTAACCATCACACCGTGAGTTCAAGGCCACCCTGAGACTACATAGTGAATTTCTGGTCAGCATGGGCTACAGTGATACCCTACCTTGAAAAAAAAAAAAAAAAAGTGGAAGAAGATTTTGTATTTACTACTTAAAGATTATATTTGCAAATGTATTATATAGCTTGATTCTTAAATATCATTTACTTTTTGTAGCCATTGTTGGGTATTGTTGCAGTCAGCTTTCTAGTTGCTGCACAGAAAGAACACAAACAAAAGCGGCTTGTGGAGGAATGGGTTTATTTGGCTTACGGTCTCAAAAGGAGACTCCATTCTGGCAGGGAAAATGATGGCATGAGCAGAGGGGTGGACATCACCTCTGCCATAGCACTGCAAACAATGGCAGGAAGATGTGCCAAACATTGGCAAGGGGAAGCTGGTTTCTCCCCAAAAGGCCACCCCAGCAACACAGCTCCATCAAGGTTGTAAAATCCAAACTGCCATCAGCTGAAGATTGATTACCCAGAACACATTCATTTGTTTGTGGGGGACACCTGGATCAAACCATGACGTATTTAAGAAAATCTTAGTAAAAGTTGACTTACTGGGGACCTGGGGAATATTACTCATTGGTTGCTGAGTTCCATTCTCAGAGCACATGTGAAAATGTAGGTGTGGCAGCACATGCATATAATCCCAGTCCTTTGAGATACGAGGATCTCTGGGGCTCCAGGCCAATGAAGGAGCCTGTCTGAAAAAGAGAAGTGTATGGGATTCCTAAGGATACTACCCAAGGTTATCCTCTGGCCTCATTCTGCATATGCACACACTTGCCCATGCACCTATATACACATATACCACATACACACACCCCACATATGGAAAAAAAGTTGACATGGTAAAGACAACAAGAGATTAATTATTAGTATTTACTTATTTTATTTTATATTTTGTTTATTCATTTTCAAGCAGAGAGAGAGAGAGAGAGAGAGAGAGAGAGAGAGAGAGAGAGAGAGAGAGAGAGCGCAGTGCCACCACCTTGTGGGTCTGGCGTATGTGTGTCCTGGGGAATTGAACCCAGGGCCTTAGGCACTGGAGGCAAGTGCCTTAACCGCTGAGCCATCTCTCCCCAGCCCAGTATTTACTTATTTTTAAAAGCTATAATTGCTAAAATCTTTATTAGCTGAATACTTGGGAAGCTTGAAGATTGAGAACAATGTTGAAATATTTTTCTCTTTTAAAGAAACATGCATATGTATCCATATATAATATTTTGTACAATAAATCAGATTTTGTGATGTGGTTTAAAATTTCAAAGGATATATTAAGGGTGCGTTTTACTGGTTCTTAGTAAACAAGAATGTTTTTATTGAAATGTGGCAAACACGCTAGTGTGCTCGTTTTTCCCTTTTCAGATTGCAAAATTACGCCAGCAGTTGCAGAGGAGTAAACACAGCAGTCGCCATCACCGGGAGAAAGAGAGGCAGTCTCCGTTCCATGGCAACCATGCAGCTATTAACCAGAGTCAGGTGGGCATGTTCACCTCGTGACTTGTAAGGATTTAGAACAAAACCTCCAAGAACATGTTTGAAACAATAGTTTATATACTAAATCATAGGTTTTCTTAAAAAAAAAAAAGTTGACCTGAGATATGACTTCAGTGGGACATACTTAATTACGTATTTTCATTAGCATACATTGTTGGGGGCCAGATAATACAGAGATATGTATTGGCTATGGAACAGACCCTGTATGAGTTAAGATACTTTAATTTTTTCATCTGAAGATTAGGAATAATAATGCCTGTCTTTTAATGTCTTTTGTGAGGGAAAAACCTTTAACTGCTTTGGTTCCTTAAGTAGAGCCTATGAACTGCTCTAGATGGCTCACCCAGGGAATTTTGCTCTATAACTGAATTGAAATTGGCTGGACTCCCTTAGCAGGACAAGTAAGCAAGTTCATGTAAGGTCCTGTGATTGAGTCTTTCGTGTACCAGAGGTAAAGCTTTGAGAATGAGAAAGCTTATGTTTAATTTCTGTCTGAACAATAAGGCAGTAGGCCCTGGCAGGTGGAAGGAAGCTAGAAGGCTTTGTTCTGTAACTGTCAGATCATATTTTAGAACTGGTGTTGGCAGATGGTAGTCTGGAAGCCAAGTTGCATACCACCTATTTTTATAAATAAGGTTTTACAAAATAACAGCCATTCTCATTCTTTATGTATAGTCTATGGCTCCTTTCATGGTACAACTATATCATTGAGGATGATAGACACATGTGTGCTTTTTGATTTTTCAAGGTAGTCTTACTCTAGCCCAGGCTGGCCTGGAACTCACAATGATCCTCTCTGCTTCTGCCTCCCAAGCTTCGATTAAAGGCATGTGCCACTCACTACACCCAACTCATGTTACTTTTTACCTCAAGTTCACAGTAGGTGGATGGGGAGACTTAGCTGACAAGAGCCTTTAACTGCTGAGCCATTTCCCCAGTCCCTGTATTTCTTCTTATGAGAATACCCATTTTTTAAAATTTATATCTTTATTATCCATAATTAGATACACTGAATGAGCAAATAATATGTTCTGCTTACCTTTAAGTTCTAAAGGCTTTTGCTCTTTAGAAGCTGTTAACTTATTCCCCAATTCCCCAATTTCCCTCCTACCTGTCCCCAATTAGCTGGATATCCTCCTCTGTAGGCAAACTGGCTCAGTCCATGGGGCAGGGGGTTATGGATAGCCTAGGAGTCAACCTGGTTCCACCCCTCTGTATGTTGTTACTGAGGGGGGGGGGGCATGTCTCTGTATTCTCCTCCACCATGGCTCTTAGAATTTTTCTGGCTCCTCTTCTGCTCAGTTCTCTGAGTCATGGTGGGTATTAAGGCTGCTTTATTGTTGAGGTCTTAGGAGCCTCTGTACTTCTGCTTTAGGTTGTATTGAAGATCGTTGGTGTCTATCTCGCTGGCTTATCCTGGGTTGACTGATTGGCTGTGGTTATAGGTCTCTTGCTTATCCCACCATTCTCTGCAGGGTTCCATATGGATCCTCCACGGTAGGTCTGGGGTGGCTCATCTCTTGCCAGGATGTCAGCTATTGGCCTGCAGTTCGTTGGTAGGGTTGGAGGGGCCACATCTTTCTTGCTGCCTTCTGAAAAATACAAACAATCTCCATTGGAGAATGAGATAGTATAGGTTAACTGAGATACACATTTCTGAATTGGCTAGATTCTATTGTGAGTAGCCTCTTTGTAATTCACTTGTAAAGTGAATTTCTCTTTGGGGGCCCAAGATTTTGGTTCCCACTGTATTTTGCCCTGACTTCCAATTCCAGTAAGGGCTTCTTGTTACTGAGTGGAATACTTGGCCAAATTAAAAGCTGTTGATTACCTCCCCTAGACTTTGGCCAAGTCAGCCTAGGCTAGAGCGAGACCCTACCTCGAAACCATCCCCCCCCTTAAAAAAAAAAGAGTTTAGGCAGAAGCACCCTGTGGGGTGGATAATGCTGTACCCAGAAGACACAGATTGTTATGAGAGTTTCAGAGGGCTACCCTCCAGCAAGTTGTTGATCAGGGAGATCCTCCATGTCCCCCAAAACACAACAGGCTTCTGCCAAGCTCTTGGCTGCCCACCAGAACTATGTAGTCTCAGGGTGGCCTTAATCTCCTACCTCTGCCTCTTTCTTTTTTTAACATGCAAATCTTTTACCTAGTAAAGAAGTAGGATTCCGGGCTGGAAAGATGGCTCAGCAGTTAAGGCACTTGCCTCCAGTGCCGGTGGCCCTGGTGCTCATTCACGCTCTCTCGCTCTCTCTCCCTCCCTCCCTCCCTCTCTCTCCTTGAAAAATAAATAAATAAAAATTTTTTAAAAAAAGAAGTAGGATTCCATATGGCTTATCCGTAACACCTTTATTTATTTATTTATTTATTTATTTATTTATTTATTTATTTATTTATTTATTTATTTATTGTTCAAATCATTTTATTAGACTTGAAGGCAGGGAGGGGCTGAAGAGATAACAGAATCTTACATCTGAAAAAGGACAGATCTCCATGTTCTCCCCATAGCTGAAAGCACTATCTATCTTTAATTTTGATTAACCTCTTCCTACCCCTCCTCTCTCCACCCCTCTCCTTTTACACCACTTGGATCTTTCCACCCCCAGTATTCTGCCCCTCTACTTACATATCTACTATACCTTCCCCTTAAGCCCTCCCTTGGCCTCCCTCCCTCCTTCATGGCCCTTTCTTGCTTCCTGGCCTCTACTACTGACTCTTTTTTTTTTTTTTTAATTTTTACCTCTGTGTTTTTATTTTTATTTTATTTATTCATTTTTGAGAGAGAGAGAGACAGAGAGAGAGAGAGAGACAGAGAGAGAGCACCAGGGCCACCACCTTGTGGGTCTGGCTTATGTGAGTCCTGGGGAATTGAACCAGGGGCTTTAGGCACTGGAGGCAAGTGCCTTAACCACTGAGCCATCTCTCCAGCCCAAACACTGACATTTTAAGACCATGTGCAAGGCATATCTAGGTTTCATTAAGCAAGTGACTCTTAACTCCAACTCCTATTACAAATCTAAACATTTGAAGCTAGGATCTGCATATGAGAGGGAACATGCTGTGTTTGAGAGCCTGGGTTACCTCACTTAAGTATAATGTAATATTTTGCAGATGCATCTATTTTGTATAAATTTTATAGTTTCATTTTTCTTTATAGCTGAATAAAACTCCATTGTGTATATGTGTCATATCTTCATTATCCATTCATTTAGTTGACAGGCACCTAGGCTGATTACATTTCCATAAAGCAGCAGTAAAAATGGGTGAGCAAGTATTTCTATAGAGTCCTTACAGTTTATACCTAGGAGTGGTATAGCTGGGTCATATGGTAAATCTATTTTTAGCTGTCTCAGGAGCCTTCACAATGGCTATACCAGTTTATATTCCCACTAACAATGAAGGATTCCTCTTTCCCCACACCCTTACCAGCATTTATTGTCATTTATTTTCTTGCTGATAGCCATTCTGACAGGATGGAATCTCAAAGTAGTATTTGTATTTCCCTGATAGCTAAGGATGTTGAACATTGAAAAAAAATATTTGTCATTGGTATTTTTCTTTTGTGAATTCTCTATTCCATTCTCTAGCCCATTTATTTATTTATTCATTCATTTATTCATTCATTCATTTATTTATTTATTGTTTGTTTGTTTATTTATTTATTTATAGAAAAAGAGACTGAGAGAATGGGTGCACCAGAGCCTCTAGCCATTGCAAATGAACTCCAGACACATACACCACCTTGTGCATCTGGCTTTATGTGGGTACTGGGGAATCAAACCTGGGTCCTTGGGCTTTGTGGGCAAGCGCCTTAACTGCTGAGCCATTTCTCCAGCCCTCTAGCCCATTTACTTGATGGGGATGTTTAATTTCACATTATTTAGTTTTTTAAGTCCTTTGTATATCCTAGATAGTAATCCTCTGTCAGATTTATAGTTAGCAGAGATTTTCTTCCAATCTTTAGACTGCCTTTTTGCTCAGTTCGCAATGTCCTCTGCTATGCAAAAGCATTTTAATTTCATGAAGTGCCATTGGTCGATTAACTAATCTTACTTCCTGAGTGACTGGGGTTATGTTCAAAAAGTTGTTGCCTATGCTCACATGTTGAAGACTTTCCCCTACTTTTTCCTCTAGCAGTTTCAGAGTTTCTGGTCTGATGCTAAGGTCTTTGGTCATTTGGAGTTGATTCTTGTGCCAGGAGATAGATAAAAATCTATTTTCATCCTACATATAGATATCTATATATCTATATGTAGTATAGATAGTTTTTCCAGCACCATTCATTAAAGAGACTTTCTTTTCTCCAATGAATGTTTTTGGTACTCTTGTTAAAAATCAGATGGCTGTAGCTTCCTGAGTTTATATCTGGGTCCTCTATTCTGTTCCATTGATCTACATGTCTATTTTTGTGCCAGTACCATACTGTTTTTGTTACTATGGCTCTGTAATAATATACCTTGAAATCTGGTATGTTGATACCTCCAGCCTTATTTTTTGTTGTTGTTCAGCATTCCTTTAGCTATCAGGGTTTTTTGTTTATTTGTTTTTGTGCTTCAAAATAACTTTTTAGGATTTTTAAAAATTTTTCAGTCAATTTCTTTTAGAGTTTCCAATTAAATGGAATATGTTTTTAAGATAAGTCCTGAGGCTAGGGAGATAGTTGAGTTGGTAAAGTGCTTGCCTTGAAAGCATAAAGACTGAAGTCTGATCTCTAGTATCCAATGTAAAAAATCAGATGTGCTGTCACGCACCTGTGATTCATTCCAGTGCTGGGGAGGCAGAGACAGATGAATCCCTGTGGCTCACTTGGCAGCCAGCCAGCCTGGCAGAGCTCCAGGCAAATGAAAGACCGAATCAAAATAAGGTGGACAGCATACCTGAGGAATGACACCTGAGGTTGTCCTCTGGCCTCCACATGGACACACACTCACACCACATAGACCTGCAACAAGAAAAGGTGTACGTCCAAATGATTATCTGAATTTTATTGGGCTCTGTCATGATGTCTTTATTAACTTGTACCTTCTCTCTTTTGCTTAAGGATTTGTTAATGCTTCGTATTTTTAAATTTTCATTTCATTAATTTTTGCCTCTTGATTAAGGTGCATCATAAAGTTACTTGCCTGAAATCTTTCTGATTTTGTTAGTTCTTTTTTTTTTTTTAACATAGCCTCTTGTAACCCAGTCTGGTTTTGAACTCTCTCTGGGCCAAGAATGACCTTTAACTCCTGATCCTTCTGCCTCCACCTCCTGAATGCTGGGATTACAGGTATCTACTACCTGTTGTTGGGGTTTTTTTTGGGGGGGTAGAGGCAGAGGCACAAGGCGTGGTTTATTAATAAAGGCACAGGCAAATCTCCCAAAAGTTCCTGACCCGGCCAAGTCTGGTTGGTTCATCCCCTGAAGGCCAGACTTAGGACTGGCCTGGAGCAAAGGGCACCCCTCCAATCAGGAATGAGCAGGGAGAATGCTCTAGACTCTTACCCCAAGGGGATCACACATGGTTTTATGAGGTTCTGGAGATCAAACTTGGAGCTTCATGCATATTAGCAAGCTCTCTATCACTCTATCAACTGAGCAACAGTCGCAGACACCTCTGATTGTTTTTTTACCACTGATTTTTAAAAAAAAATATTTTTATTTGCAAGCAGAAAGAGAGATAGAAGAGAGAATAGGTGTGCCAGGGCCTCTAGCGGCTGCAAACAATCTGTAGATGCATGTGCCACTTTGTGCATCTATCTGGCTTTACATGGGTGCTAAGGAATCAAACCCTGGTCTTTAGGCTGAACCATCTCTCCAGCCCCACCTCTGATTTCTTACTGTAGTCACTTAGAGCTATAACTTTCCTGTTAAGACCTTTAGTATAGCCCATAGATTTTGGTATGTTGTGTTTTCATTTGCATTCAGTTCTAGGATTTTTTCCCCTAGGAATTTTTCGAGTTCCTTCTTGATTTATTAAATAACTCGTTCATAATTCACAAGTGTGTTGTTTAATGTCCTTGAGTTTGTGGATGTTCTGTAGTTTCTCTTGCTGTTGATTAGTAGTTTCATTCCATTGTGGTTTTATAGAATAAAAGGAATTCTTTTTTCAAATTTCCTATATTTGTTAGACTTGTTTTGTGTCCTATTATATGACCTATTTTAGAGAACTTCTCAGACTGCAAAGAATGTGTGTTCTATAGTTTGGAATGTTCTGTAGATGTCTATTAAGTCCATTTGACTGTGATCATTTAGTTCAGATGTTTCTGTTTTTGGTCATAATGGACCCATCCTTTGCTGAGAGTTGGTACCCTACTACTATTATGCAGCAATTAATCCATGGCTTTAAATCTAGTAGTATTAGTTTTATGAAGTTGTGCACAACTGTGTTTGGTGCTGAAAAGATTTTTAGTTAAAAAAAATTAGGGCTGGGAAAATGGCTCAGCTGTTAAAAGTGCTTGCTTGCAAAGCCTGCCATCCCAGGGTCTGATTCCCCAGCAGATGACTAGTGGCACTTGTGTCTGTGTAGCAGCAGAAGTCCTTGGCACACCCACATTCTCTCTCTTTTTTCCTCCCTCCCTCCCTCCCTCTCTCAAATAAATAAAATAATTATTTTAAATAAAAATAGGGTGGCTGGAGAGATGGCTCAGTAGTTATGGTGCTTGCCTACAAAGCCTAATGACCCAAGTTTGATTCCCCACTTCCCACATAAAGCCAGATGCACAAAGTGGTGTTTGCATCTTGAGTCTGTTTGCAATGGCTGAAGGCCCTGGTGTGCCCATTCTCTCACTGTCTCTTCTCTCTCTGTTTGCAAAATAAAAATGAAAAATAGGACTGGAGTGATGCCTCAGCAGTTAAGGTACTTGCCTGCAAAGACCAACAACCTGGGTTCAGTTCCCCAGTAACCACAAAGGCAGATGCACAAAGTGGCATGTGCACCTGGAATTTGTTTGTAGCAGCTGGAGGCCCTTATATATCTATATTCATTCTCTCTCTCTCTCTCTCTCTCTCTCTCTCTCTCTCTCTCTCTCTCTCTCTCTCTCCCCTTTCTGCTTGCAAATAAATAAAATTTAAATAATAATAAATCATAAAAGCCTCCTTGGTAGCGGATACCTTTAATCCCAGCACTCGGGAGGCAGAAGTAGGAAGATTGCTGTTCAAAGTGAGCCTGGCCTTAGACTTTAGAGTTTCAGGTCAGCCTGGGATAGAGTGGAGAAATGGCATAGAGGTTAAGGCACTTGCTTGCAAAGGCTGCTGGCCTGGGTTCAGTTCCAGCACCCACATAAAGCTAAGAAGCACTAAGTGGCACTTGTGTCTGGAGTTCCTTTGCAAGTGGCAAGAGGCCCTGGTGTACCCAGTATCCATTCTCTCCTTTTCCTCCCTCCTTGCAAATAAGTAAATAAAAATGAAAATTTTAAAAAGAGACATTCATTGGAAAAAGAAAAATGCATTACATCATTTCTTTTCCAGAAATAAACATTAAAACCATTACAATAAATTTATAAATAATTGAATTTCATAGGAAAGTTATTTTCAGTTCTATAGTACACTGTCAAACATGGACTTGGAAATGATTCTGTTTTTCCAACCCAAATATTTTTCTTTTTGATAAACTATTGTTTAAAAAAATTTTTTTTATTTGTACATTATGTGACAATAGCCAAGGTCTCTTTTTTTGGTTTTTCAAGGTAGGGTCCAGGCTAACCAGGAATTCACTATGTAGTCTCAGGATTAGCCAAGGTCTCTTACCACTGCAAATGAATGTCAGACACATGTGACACTTTTGCCTCTGGCTTTACTTGGGTGCTAGGGAGTTGAACCTGGACCAACAGGCTTTGCAAGCAAGTATCTTTTAACTGCTGAGCCATCTTCCCAGCCCTAAACAGTTGTTTTCCTGAGCTATTGATCATGATAGCACTAGGAGAATGTCATAGTCAGCCACACGCCACTGGGATGAATCTTCAAGCCAGGCACAGTTTTGGGGAGAAAACGATTTATTCAAGCTACAAATCCAGGGGAAGTCCCATAAAAGTGAAAGAGGCTGGTCCTCTTTCACATGTCCAAGCAGAGAGAGAAACCCATCACTAACAGCACACACAGAACAGCAAAAAGGCAGGAGGGGCAAGGAGAGAATTTCTTCCCCTTTATATAGCCTTAGGGTGGGGTCTTACACCCCTATCCCAGGCTTAATGTCTTCCTGAGTTTCTGGAATTTCCTTCCTGCACTGCCCACACAGGAAAGGATCTTTACTTCTAGCTTCTTTGAGTTTCTTATATATTCTGACATCATACTTAATTTCTAAATAAAGATAGTATGTTTAGTTCTAGCTTCTTTGAACTTCTTTACATCCTGTTCCTATGAACATACTCAGAGACCCACCCAAGATAATTAAAAAGATCAAGTTGACAACAAAACCTAACCATCACAGAGAGTTTAAAATTATTTTTTACACTCTGTTACAATCATAAAGAATTTCTAGCCAGGCATGTTAGCACATGCCTTCGGTCCCAGCACTTGGGAGGCCGAGGTATGAGGATCCCTGTGAGTTCAAGGCCAGCTTGGAACTACAGAGTGAGTTTCAGGTCAGCCTGGGCCTTGAAAAAAATAAAATAAAAAGAACAAGAGGAAAGAATTTCTGAGTTTGGCGTTGTTTTAGTATTTTTCTTTACCTTAATGGCTCTTTCTAGTTTGTCACATGTGCTTATAAAATATTTTTTTAATATTTTATTTTTTTATTTGAGAAAGAGAGAGAGAGAGAGAGAGAGAGAGAGAGAGAGAGAGAGAGAGAGAGAATGGGCACATCAAGGCCTCCAGCCACTGCAAATGAACTCCAGACACATGCTCCCTCTTGTGTATCTGGCTTTTACATGGGCACTGGGGAATCGAACTCAGGTCCTTCTGTATTGCAGGCAAGCGCCTTAACCGCTAAGCCATCTCTTCAGCCCTATAAAATATTTTTTAATCCTATCTTGATTGGGATTTTGGTTTTAAATTTTACTTCATATATTCTAAGAAGCAGATTTTGGTTACTCATACCTTTTTAAGTCCATTTTTATTTGCTTTTGAGTTATTCTGAGTTACATCACCTTGAAAACTTCTCTCCCTCCCTCTTTATTTTCTTAAGGCTCCTGTTCCAAAGAGTTCGCTCGTTCCAGTAATTCCCATCACCAAATCCACAGGTTCCAAGTTCCGGAATAGTGTGGAAGGACTGAATCAGGAAATTGAAATAATTATTAAAGAAACTGGGGAAAAGGAAGAGCAACTTATAGTAAGTCATGCTGTACCCTACAACCAACCTTACACACGAATGTCACCATTATGTGTTCCATAGTTACTTCAGTTTCTTCCTTGTGGAGAGAAAATAAAATTTACCTCTTTTGAAAGACTTAGATCTTGGCAGTTATTGAATATTTTTAATTTCTTTACATCTTACAGAGGCAGACTTACTTTTTTTCTTTGTGTGTGTGTGTGTTTATAAACCACTGGTTAAATGATATGCTTCTCATTTACTGTAAGTCCATTTAGTAAAAGTTTGGGTTACTAATTTATGGGATGGTTAGGACATGAAATTCCTTCTAGACAAGAGTCTGCTTGTTTGTTCTTTGTCAACTATTACTTGGTTTGGGTTGACATGCTAGGCTTTATCTTCATGAGGTACACTTAGAAATTATCTACTTATCCTTTCCACACAGTGAGAAAAATTACTATTTAAATTTTAAAACTATATCACAGAGTACACTTATCTAAGCCTTTTATCCTTTAGTGAGGGAGGAATTAGAGAGTTTGAAGTAATATTTTACAGATGTTTAACAGATTATCTCCCTTAAGATAAAATGTTGTCAGGTAGGGTGGAATACATATAATTCCGGCTACTTGGGAGGATCTCCAGTGTGAGGTTAGCTTAGATAACAGCAAAAGTCCATCTCAAGAAAAGATAAAAGGTTAGTTTGGAGAATGTACAACTTCCACACATACCCCTCTGTTCTGCATAACAGGGTGTGCTTTCCCAAGTGTCTCCTAGATTTCACCCTACAATTAGCACCACTGTGATTAAGCTTTCCCTCATTAAGGAAGGTTTCTTTGAAAAACCTGAGGGGGCATGGGTAGGAGGAGAAAGGAAGCAAGGGCTTTTCATCAAGTATCACTAGTTTTCACTCCGTGGATATTCTTTTCCTCTGCCAGAACCCTAGGTTTCTCTTCTATCACAGCTGTTATAATCTTAGAAAGAACATTTAGGACATGATAAATAATTGGGTACAATTCATTTATTTGGCAAACATGAACCACCTCTGTGTCCAGGACCTGGGAAGACAAATTCTTTCCTCGGGATGCTCACTGGAGTCAGATTAGGCAAAGATGTCACTAGTGAGCAACACAAAGGCCCAGTATAAGTACAAGAGTGGTTTTGAGATGAGTTTTGCTCTATAGCCTAGGCTTGCCTGGAACTCCCATTCCTCCTGCTTCAGACTTCCAAGTGGTGAAATTAAAGGTTTGTGCCATGGCACTGGGCTTAAAATTTGACTTGTGAGTTTCTAGCACTATAGAAGAATACTGACACATGGTTGGTTGGTAAATTCCAAAACCAATGGTAAATCTGTATTTTTTTAAATTTTGTAACAGCCGCAAGATATTCCAGATGGCCATCGTGCACCTCCCCCCCTTGCACAGAGAAGTAGCAGCACCCGCAGCATTGACACACAGACCCCAGGTGGGGCAGACAAGGGGAGCAACAACAGCAGCCGCTCTCAGTCCGTGTCCCCCACATCCTTCCTCACCATCTCCAATGAAGGCAGCGAGGAGAGTCCTTGTTCAGCCGATGACCTGCTTGCTGATCCCAGGGATAAAGGTATAATAAGGCTGGAGGAATTTGTCACTGGATGATAATGGAAGACCACTTGTTTATCATGCATTCTGTTCATTCTCTAGCAGGACACACATACCAGTGTAATGGGGTCAGAGCATAGGTTCAAAACAGCTTTGCTCTGGTGCTTAGGTGATGGTCCTGTTAAGTGGGTTTATGGCTTTGCTTGTGTTTTTTTTAACTTGGAGCACTTATGAATACAACTTGTTTATTATAAGTTAGTAGGTGAACATGTTCCTGAGAAAGCACTCTACTAGTCAAATTTTATCACCTTAATAGTTTTTAATTAAATATACCAAGCCTTCTAGTTAGTGATTTTTCAGGATATTTCTGACAAAGATTAAAGGGGTTTGTATCAATACAAGAAGTGTTGAAAGCAAGCCTGCAGTAAAAGGTTGGAGGATACTACATGCAGCAAAAATATCCTAAAGACAGAATTAATTCTACCTTTTAAAACAAATAACATCTTATTTTAAAATATTTGTAGTTATTTATTTGAGAGAAAGAATGAGCACAACATGGCCTCCTGCCTCTGCAAATGAACTCTAGACATACGCGCCACTCAGTGTGTCGGGCTTTGCATTGGTACTGGGGAATCGAACCTGGCTGGCAGGCTTTGCAGACAAACCCCTTTAACGACTGAGCCATTTCTCCAGCCCTTTTTTAAAAAAAGAAATGTTTTTATTTACCTTAGAGAGACATAGAGACAGATCTTTTTATATATTGGCAATCTATAGTTATCATAATTCTAGTTATTGTATGTTCTGGAAAGCAGTAGCATGACGTTGGTCGGTTCTAGGTCAGTTAAGTAATTTATTTAGGACCTTCTACATACAGTGTAGTGAATGTTTGTTAGGATTAGTCATCACAACTATTCACTAAATAATTGAATCTAGCACTCTGTAGAACACAGATTTGCTAAAGAAGTCACTTTGAACTCGGGTTTCTTAGAGTTTTTCCACTTGTAACCCCTCCTTTTTCTCAAGGCAGGGTCTAGGGCCCAGGCTGACCTGGAACTCACTCTGTAGTTCAGGCTGGCCTCAAACTAGAAGTAATCCTCCTGACTTATCCTGCTGAGTACTGGGACTAAATTAATATACAGCCATGTATAGTTGCAACCCCTTTTTGCTAAAGATATTCATATGTGGTCCCAGGTTCATAGAGATATAAAAGGATACAAATAAAATATTAGCAGATAAGACAAATTTATTTTAAACAGTTCTTTGGTATACCTATAATTTTGTCATTTATTAAAGCTGAACACAAATCTGCATGTCAGTGAGATGGATGAGCTTGTTTATTAAATCTTGAAATTTTGATACTGCATGAGAGCATCTTTTTGAGAACTGAGAGCAGTTTTTGGTGTTTTTGTTTGTTTGTTTTGTTTTGTTTCGTTTTGCTTTTTTCCTTCAAGGTAGGGTCTCACCCCAGCCCAGGCTGACCTGGAATTCACTATGTAGTCTCAGGGTGGCCTCGAACTCATGGCAATCCTCCTACCTCTGCCTCCCAAAGTGCCACCATGCCAGGCTTAATTCAGATGATTTTATGCTCAGTTTGAAAACTTTTTTTTTTTTTAAGAAATGGGGTTCTTCTGTTAAATGAAAATCAGTTGTACCTGTCTTTAAGTTGAGCTGTTTGATTTGCCTCCCAAGTGCTGGGATTAAAGGCATGCACCACATGCCCAGCCAAATTGATTGCTGTTTTGATTTTATCTTGATAGTGCTGATAAAAATGCCTATATAAATAGTATAAAATGAGGGAAGTATGTTTAGGGTCCATTTTCAGAAATTGTTGAATGCTCTGTCCTAATCCCAAGTCAAAAGTCATTGGTTGGGCTGAAGAGATGGCTTAGCGGTTAAGGCGTTTGCCTGCAATGCAGAAGGACCTGAGTTCGATTCCCCAGTGCCCATGTAAAGCCAGATGCGCAAGAGGGCGCATGTGTCTGGAGTTCATTTGCAGTGGCTGGAGGCCCTGGTGAGCCCATTCTCTCTGTCTCTCTCTGTCTGCTTCTTTCTCTCTCTCTCTCTCTCAAATAAATAAATAAAATATTTTTTAAAAAGCCATTGGTTGTGGGGTTTTTTTTTTTGTTTTGTTTTTTAAATGAAACTCAGGTCATAAAGATGAACAGCAAATTTTAAAATGAAGTCCAAACAATGTAATCCAGAGATAACTAATTTGATAAGTGCTAAGAAATTATGATAGGAAAATATTGAAAGTCCTTGTTTTCTGTCATTAAACCATTATATTTCTATGAGTAGGGAACTTTGTGTGAACATTAGAAACACTGAAGTTCATAACAGACAGCAGTCTTGAGTCAGAGGCACAGTGTTTTACGCAGCCTTGGTTAGCATTGTGAGGTGTGGGCATGCTCAGTGCAATTGTGTGTGCTGTGTGCTACACTGAATCAAGGCTGTACTGAAGATGTGGGCTGCAGCATGGCTGAACTGCGGCATGCCTCGGATTCATTGTGTGCTTAATTTTGAATTAATTTTTTGTTCTGCATTCACAAACCTTTTATTCTTGCCAAATTATTCACAACTCTCATATTTAGTTCTGGGACCCCATAAAGAATCAGATCTTAAGTTTAAGAAGAGCTGGGCTTTAGAAAAGCCAGGTATGGTGGCACATACATATAATCCCAGAAAGAGCTTCCGGAATTTAAGGTTATCCTCGGCTATATAACAGCAGGTTTGAGGCCGCTACATAAGACACTGTCTAAAAGCACAAACAAACAAGAAAAGTTGGCTTTAAACTATGAACAGTCAGGCTCTTTTTGTTGTTGGATTCTGGGACATACAGAAAATGGCTATTAAAATTTGCCTCTTGATTGCCCAAAGTTTCTGCTTTATGTATAGAAAGTCAGTAAATTTGAGAGTTGTTCATAATTTTATTATTTAATATTTTATTTTATATTTGGTTTTTTGAGACTGACCTGGAATTCACTATGTATTATTTATTTATTTGCAAGCAGAGAGGGAAAGAATGAAAATAGGCATGCCAGGGCCTAGTGCCACTCAAATGAACTCCAGACACATGCACCACTTTGTACATCTGGCTTTAACAGTGCTGAGGAATTGAATCCAGGCTGTTGGGCTTTGGAAGCAAGGGTCCTTAACTACTGATCCATCTCTCTAGGCCAAATTTTGTTTTTTTGATGTATTTGATTTTAAGAAACTAACAACTAAGTAGCTTCCATGAATTTCTTCTATCAAAAAAACAGGGCCACAAATTGAAAATTTTAGAAGTTAAATAATGCAACAAGAATTAAGTTAATATAGTATAAACTTGAGGACATTAATACTGATTACTGATAGAAAATGAAATAAATGTACTCTCTGGGTTAATTTGAAAGGATTTCAAAAATATTGAGGTAGACTTTGAAGGGAGTTTTGGGAAAAATGAGTAGAACACACCCCTTTCAGGTGAAGGGAAGGAAGTGTGTGGTGTGCAGTGGCTCTGACTGCCTGGAGCAGAGACTGCTCCAAGGAGTGAGAGGTCAAATTGAGACACTGAAGGGCAAGCAACCATTGAGGAATCATAGCAGATACTTGTGCTGGGAAAATGGAATCATTTGAATGTATTTTCTGAATATAGAATAGAAATATGGCAGCTAGATGTTGTCACTAAAAAGTTTTTTAAAATTAAGCAAAAAAAATGGCAGCTAGTCAGTCAGTGTTCAACACTGAGGTTTAAGTGATATACAGGTTTAGACTATGATAAGAATTGAGAAAGAAGGAAAACCTTTCATCATTATCTCTTTCTCACTAGGAATTCTATTAGATATAAGGGCGATATTGATAAAGAAAGCAGCCTTCCTGCCCTGAAGTAGCTCATATGCAAAGGAAAGTCAAGAGTGTTACATAGCATGGCTGAATGTTGTAACAGTATTTTGTAGTAATCCCGTGTGGCGTCTCTTGTAGAGAATGGAAACAACTCTCCATTGCCGAAATATGCAACTTCACCAAAACCTAATAACAGCTACATGTTCAAAAGGGAACCTCCTGAGGGCTGTGAAAGAGTCAAAGTCTTTGAGGAATGCTCGTAAGTATCTCATACACAGACACACAGTTTTTAATTTATCTTTTTACCGACAATTTCAATATCTATATGATGTATTTTGATCATAATCCCCTCCTATTACCTTCTCTTGTGCACATTTTTTAAATTAGAATTAAGTTGAAAGAACAGTACAGAGGAGCTGGGGAGCTGGCTCAGCAATTAAAGGAACTTGCTGGCAAGGCCTGATGGCCGGGTTCAATCCCCGTACCCACGTAGTGGTACCTGTATCTGGAATTTGTTTACAGTGGCAAGAGGCCTTGGTGTGCCCATTTCCTCTCTCATTCTCTCTTCCCTCCTTGCAAATAAATAAATTAAAATACTTTTTTAAAAAGAACAGTTTACGGGCGTGGTGGCGCACACCTTTAATCCCAGCACTCCGGAGGCAGAGGTAAGAGGGTTGCCGTGAGTTCAAGGCCACCCTGAGACTACATAGTGAATTCCAGGTCAGCATGGACTAGAGTGAGACCCTACCTTGAAAAACAAACAAAAAAAAACACCAGTTTACAGGGAGGAGGGAAATGGGGGTTCCATCATAAGATTTGCTCATACAGTGTATTTAATTGTGGATAATAAAGATATCAACATAAAGAACATTTTTGGTAGCATCTTGCAGCTTCTTTAAAGCAGTCACAGTACAGCATAGCATTCTACTGTTACCACACTAAAGGAAATACGACAGTAATCCTTAATAGCAAACTGACTTCTAGTTTGTAGCAATTACCTTCTCTGGTGGGGCAGAATTAGAATTAAGTTGAAAGAATGGTACAGAGGGGCTGGAGAGCTAGCTCAGCAGTTAAAGGCACTTGCTAGCAAGGCCTGATGGCCCGGGTTCAATTCCCCATACCCATGTAGAGCCAGATGCACATAGTGGCACGTGCATCTGAAGTTTGCCGATGAGTAAAAAGAAACAGTTTAGGGAAGGAAAGGGTTTATTTCGGCAAGCAGCAAGAGTGAACTCCCTATACCAGCAAGGGGGCTGGATTATAAAATCCAAGGCCCACTCTCAATGACACACCTCCTCCAGCAAGGTCCCATCCCTCCCCCAAATGCTCTACCAGCTTCGGATCAAGTATAAGGCTTAGTCACAAACACATGAGGCTGTGGGGGACATTCTTTGTTCACACTACCACTTAGTTACTCAGATTTCCTCAGCCATCCTCAGAGCATTGTCTGTAACTTGTGCTTGTGTCTGAATTCAGTCATGTTCACACATTAAGTTCAGTATTTTTACACAACGTAGACAGACTTCACCTTGTGTGGTTCCTTTCTTTAGAGAATCACATGATTTTTAGTTTTAGCTTTCTTTTGGTCTCCAGTTCTTTCAACAATTTTAAAAATATGTTGTCTGCCATTACATGAAACAGTTCTCTATCTCTAGAGACTCAGCCATGTTACTGTGATAAAGATAATGTAAGAAGCAAATATTTTGTGTGTGTAGTGCTGAGAATTGAACCCAGGGCCTTATGCATACTAGGCGAGCAGTCTACCTCAGAGCTACACCCCGCCCAAGATGCAGAATCTTAAACTAGCATATCTTATGTTCTTGGTATTTGGTCTCCTCATTCTCACATTCTGGTACATACTATAGTTGGCTACTATCATTTTAAACTCATACTTTATCTAAAAAGTATACAACCATGGGTTTTTTTGTGGCAATTGCTCTGTGTTTTTATAAGTGATGACTACAATTTTAAAAGTTTGTGTGAGGCGGAGCAAGTTGATGATGAAGATTATTTGGGAATGCCATGGTACTGCTTAGCCCTCAGCCTTTGTTACCTTCAGGCTTCGGATCTAAGAGGCACTGTTTTTTCCTCTTTTCCTTTTCTCCTCCTGCCCCTTCCTTCTCTTCACTTCCCTTCTCTAGGGAATCAAGCCCAGGGTTTTGTGCCTACTGGGGAAGAACTCTTCCAGGATATGTGGCCAACCACTCTCCTCCCTTTTGTTTTGCCTGTCTCCCACTGAACTGCCTTTGTTTGTGAGGCTGAAGGACCACTTAGGGCAGTGTTCCTTCCAGTGCCTTTGTCCTTTTGTGAGAGGGGTTTCTCATTGGCCTGGGATTTGCCTAATGAGGCTAGATTGGCTTGTTGCCATCCAAGGCCCAGGGATCTGCCCTTCTCTGCCTCCCGAGACTGGAATTACAAATGTGTAACACCATGCCCGGCTTTTTTTTTTAACATGGTTTCTGGAGATCAAACTCAATGCTTATAAGGCAAGTACTTTGCCAGCTGAGCTCTCAGCCCGTGTTTTGTTTTTCTTACTCTGAAGCCTAAAATATAATAATGGAGTCATTTGAACTATATATCCTTTGGTTTCTCTTTTGTGCCTTCCTGTTGGTGCTTCCTCTAACTTAAATTTGGAATAATCTTGCCACACAGAACATTGTGAGTCTGTTTAGCTTCTCTAGTAGGAAACGCCAGCTGTCAATCACCTTAGTAATTAAAAACTGTTGTTTTATCAACTGCTTCAGTTTTTTCCATCATGTCAGCTCATGCACTGATGACAGATTAGAACCAGTTTTTCTGTAGATTGGTTCAATGTATCATATGTCATAATTACCTAGAGAATTCACTGAGAGTGCAGATTCCAGGCCCCCTCAGGCCTAATAAGTAAATGTGGAAATGTGGAGATAAGACCTGAGTTGTACATCTTGACCAAATATTTCAGTTGATTTTGTTTTTCAAGGTAGGATCTTGCTGTAGCCCAGGCTGACCTGGAATTCACTATGTAGTCTCAGGGTGGTCTCGAACTCAACTCATGGCAGTCATCTTACCTCTGCCTCCCAAGTGCCACCACACCTGGCTTAATTCAGATGATTTTTATGTTCAGTTTGAAAACCTTTTTTTTTTTTAAAGAAATGGTGGGGTCCTTCTATTAAATAAAAATCAATTGTACCTGTCTTTAAGTTGAGCTGTTTAATTTTGCTCATTGGCAATTAGCATTTGCTTAAATATAGAGAAATAGCTGGTTGCTCAAAGGTAATTTGTATTTCCCTTTTAGAAATGATTTTGAATATTTGTCATGGAGCTTAGTACCCTGGGTTATCATCATTACATTGTTAACATTTGAAAAATTAGGACTCACTGCGTTATTTGTATCTGTATACATATTTGGGGGGGGATAGATAGTGACAGATGGAACAAAGAAACAGGCAAACTAAGAATTATATATTTCATGGTGCAAAAATATGTTATTAAAAGGCAAACATTTTTGTACTTTTCAAATGTATTTTTAAAGTTTTATATATTGACAATTTTTATACAAGTATATAGTGTATTTTGATCATAGTCATCTTCATTACCTTCTCTTTTCTCCCTTCCTCTTCCACTGAAGTCCTTCCCAAGTAGTTTCTTTTCTATGATGTCTTTTCTTTTTTTAAAAAATAATTTTAAAAAATATTAATTTTCAAGCAGAAATGAGAGAGAGAGAGAGAGAGAGAGAGAGAGAGAGAGAAAAGAAATAGCACCAGGGCCACCACCTTGTGGGTCTGGCTTATGTGGGTCCTGGGGAATTGAACCTGGGGCCTTAGGCACTGGAGGCAAATGCCTTAACCACTAAGCCATCTCTCTAGCCCATGATGTCTTTTTCTTTTTTGTGCATATGTATGTGACCCACTGAGTCTAACTGGGGTTGCTTATATGAGCATGAGTGGAGATTATTTACCAAAGCACATGCAGTTTACCAGTGGCTAGACCACTGAAGCTCTCTCTCTACTACCCCAGCATCCCTTACCTGCCAGTAACTGCTCAGGGCAGGGGCCTCATGCATTCCTCCACCATCTATAAGGGTGTGTTGATGGGCCAGTATTCTGCCTTGTGAGCTCATGTTCATGCCATGTCCAGAGACAGTATTCCACAGTTACACTCCCACATCTTCCACCTCTTACCTTCCTTCCATCCTCTCCTCTGCAATGTGCCCTGAGCCTTGGAGGGATGATATAGATGTCTCATTTTTGCTGCGCACACTCCATATATTCTTCTCAGCACGTTGAGTTTTGGGTCTCCCCAGTAGACACTGCCAACTGCCAGTGGACATTTCTCTGACCAAAGCTGAGTGTAGCACTATTCTATGGCATAAATATCTAAAGGTTAATTTAATGGACCAACATCTATTTAGCAAAACAACACTAGTAGCTTCTCTCCTAGGGTCTGTGATCTCCCTGGCCACAATCTCTCGACTAGGTTTTCAGTACTAGGCATAAATTCCCTCCTACTAAAAAAATTATTTTTAATGTAATATTTATTATATATAATGGATATGTAGTATATAATATAGCACACACAAGCCTATTGGTATTTTAATTATGTTCTAAAATCCAATTAACAGTAATAACTCAAAAATGGATTTCTTAGATGGAATTTTAACCTGTTAGTTATTAAAAAAAAAAGTTGGGCACTGGGAAGATGGTTCAGTGGGTAAAGCTACTTGTTTGCAAAGCTTACCAGCCCAGGTTCAATTCCCTAGACACTCAGGTAGAGCCAGAGAGACATTTGTTTACAGTAGCAAGAGATCCTGGTAGGACCATACGTACACACGCACACACACGAACGCACACACAAATGCACAAAGTGACTCTGTCTCAGGGGAATATGGTGGGAGAGTGATAGAGGAAGGCACTCCATGTCTTTCTCTGCTTTCTACACACACAGTTACTGGAAGTTTTAAAAATTAGTCTCTTTTTGCCCTAGTTGTGTCAAAATTAGAGCAAAAACTTTGGGACACATGGTTTTAATTGAAAAGTTTTGCATGTTTTTGGGTTTTTTTTTTTGTTGTTGTTGTTGTTTTTTGTTTCGTTTTTCAGGGCTGACATGGAATTCACTATGTAGTCTCAGGGTGGCCTCGAACTCATGGTGATCCTCTTACCTTTCCCGAGTGCTGGGATTAAGGCATGCACTACCATGCCAGGCTCTCATTATGTTGTTGTTTTAAATCATGTTTTGAAGAATATAAGTCTTCCTCTTGATCCAAACTTGGGTCTTAACACTTGTGTGGCAAGTGCTTTACACAGTGAACAATCTCCCCAGCCCACAACACCAGAAATACTTTTTTCAATGATTTGGGATAGTTTTTGAAAGGATCTGGCAACAAGAATTTTGCTTCAGAAAAAACAGGACTAGGGGCTAGGGAGGTGACTGAATGTATAAATACTTGCTGTGTAAACTTGAGTAGCTGAATTCATAACCCAGACCCCATATTAAAAAGCTGGGGCATGCAAGAAGAGGAGACCTTACCTCAAACCAGGTAGAAAGTGAGAACTGACCTCCACATGTGCTGTGGTATATGCTGACCCATACTCATACACACGAGCCACACACACTCAAAAAATAAAAAGTTAAAAGCTAACCAGTGTAGTTCAGTGGTAGGATCCATGCTTAGTATTTGCAGTGGTGGGGGGGGGGGGTAAATGTCTAGCACCACAAAAATAAAAATAAAATAAAACACAGCATTATATTGTTCTGAAAATCTTCACAGTTAACATATTGTTTCAGAGACTATTAAGACTCCTTGATGAGAAAACCAGAATTTAGTCCTGCAGTGGTGGAACTTGCCAAAAGATAGACATTGTGTATCATAAATTTCTTTGGCTTCTTGCTTCAGTATAGTACAGAGCTTGGAAAAATTAGGGGGGAGGGTGGGACATATATTGGTCTTCAAGCATGTAGATTTTCTTAGATCATTTTTGAAATTCAGGGGCCATCACCCGGAGCCACCTTCATGGTAACAGGGCTTTGGAAGAAAATCAAAGTAGCAGTGATGCGTGGTGATCTCCTGGCACTGGAAGATCCTTTGAATCATGTCTGACAGCACTTTTGTACTTTTCAGTTGATGTTTCTGACAGCTTCAGTGGTATACCTTTTATGTACCTATAAGTTGTTTTTAAATAAAAAAGCTTATTTCCAATATTCAGTAACTTTAAAGTATTAAGTTATCTGTTCTCTGTCTAGGCCAAAACAGCTTCATGAAATCCCAGCCTTTTATTGTCCTGACAAAAACAAGGTGAATTTCATTCCTAAAAGTGGCTCTGCTTTCTGCCTGGTCAGCATCCTCAAGCCACTCCTTCCTACACCAGATCTTACCCTCAAGGGCTCTGGTCACAGCCTGACAGTCACCACTGGCATGACAACCACTCTACTGCAGCCCATCACTATGGCCTCCCTGTCGACAAACACAGAGCAAGAGCGAGTCTCTCGGGGAACCAGTACAGTCCTGCCATCCGCCTCCCTGCACCCACCACCAGAACCAATTGAGGAAGCTGAAGGATAGGTCCCAGTGCATGTGGCCCTGGTTGCTGGAAACTGAGACCCTCCTCCTCAGATCCCTTGACTGTGATAGCATTGTGTCCTCCCAGTTGGCTCTGATATGCTTCAGCTTCCAGTGATGTGTGACAGCGAGGCTTCTGGAAGAATGCAGCCCCTTTGATTGTTCTGCCCCACTCACAAAGGCCAGCCGTCAGTGCTTAGCCTGCTTTTACTTAAAGCAGGATCAAAAAAAGTAAGGTTGCATTCTTTACTTTTGGAGGAACAAAATCACATTGTTTGTTTTGGTTTTGTTTTCATATTAGACTTATTTTAAAAAACAAACCAACACAAAGCCTGATCCCTGCAAACATGATTCCTGAAGGGAGGTGGTTGATGCTGCAAGAACCATCTTTTATATGAAAATGACTTTTTATAATACCAATGTTACATTTTCTGAACATAGCAAACAGGCTGTTCAGAAGACTCTTTGGTGGCCTCTTGTTTCTTGTTTCCCTTTCTAAGGTGTGCTGTTCTCAGCTGTTGTCAGCTTCGGGACCAAAGGGATGTTGACATTTTCCCAGCAATGTTAATCTCATGACTGTGTTCTCCCAAATAAGAATTGATAGGTAAATGCATTGAACAAGTATATATAAAAAGAGACAAAAAGCAATATTCGTACATTATGTGATTTATGTTTTTTGATGTCAAAAGTTTGTGCTTTGGGTGAAATATTTGTAAAACTGCTGTTATCTGTACTACTCCTGTACACATTTCACCATATGGTCAGAAAGTTAGTCTGAAGACAAGTGCTTTAATACATCCTCACCCATATTGGAACTTGGTTTAAAAATCAGTGAGCCAAAAGGAAACTTAAGAAGTATTGATTGCTAGCTAGGAGTAAGGAGCCCTTTGGTTTTCTGTGAAGTGTATACCACGTGCCCTCCTTTGCCCGGGTGTCATTTTACCTTTAATCGTCACTGTATCATAGCCCCAAGAGACCCTGAAATGACTGTGCATGGATTTCCTCCTTCGCTTTTGTGATGTTATTGTCTTGTGGACTTGGTCGGGATTAGTAGTTGCAGGAGTGTGTAATCCATTGAAGAGCGACCGGCGGCCACAGAATCTTGAGACTGATGTTTTCTTTATGGTTGGCGCCGAGTTTCGCTGCCTACAGATTTTGCTAGTTTCTTCTCCATTTTTCCACACGATGGGGAAAATAGTTGAAAAGATCTTTGGAGCATAAACCACAGGCACCTTTGAAAAATCTACACGATTTTAGATTTGGACTCATCCTAATAACCACTGCCAGTATCACATGACAGTACTTAATTTCTGGGCATGTGGTAATACAGTTAAGGAGCAGCTCTTTAGAAATTAATTTCAGCAGTGTTGATAAAAATAGCATCTTTCTAATACCTTCGTATACTATCTTATGATGCAATAATTCATTGTTCCTACATATAGGCAGAAAAACAGTTTAAAGCTCTTATAAAAGGGCTTTTGAAGGTTAATTATGTCAGCTTGTCCAGACAGACAGACTCCATCAAGGAAAATCTGGGGGTAGCAATAAATCTTCTGAAAGAGCATGCCTACTTTATAAAACATGCAGGCAATTGAAAATATGCTCTGTTTAGTTTTATATGAGGATGTATTTAGGTAAAACACAAAAATTCAAATATTTGAACAAATCGGTCAGGTTTTAGTTGGTAATACTGATGAATTTTGGTGCTTTTACCATCTAAAATTTAATTTACTGAGAACTGGTAAATTATAGCTTCTAAGGCGGTAAAAGCTCAGTTATTCAAGGGTCAAAAAAATTTTTTTCCAAGTACCTTGATTCTTTTCCATGTCATGTCTGACTTTCCTGTCTCACCGGTGTACTTGCTTTGTTGGAAGTACAGAAGGAAAGGTGAACTGAAATCAGGAGAGTTTATGAATGGGAGAGGAGCTGGTCAACAACAAGGTTTTGTGCATCTTTTTTTTTAAAGACCCAGGGTTTTTTTTACTTTGAATCTGTGACTTTGTTTTTGTTTTGTTTTGTTTTTCCTTTGCCTTAAACCTCCTTTCCTGTTGTAGCTCCATCCCCACTAATCACAAGGGCATTTGACTAGAATGTTACTTTGTAACAGATTTTCTTTATTATATTGTACACATTTGTCAAATTCACATCTTTTTCTAGAGTTTCATGTGTCCTTAAAGTAATTAAAAATTAGAAGGGAAGAACAAGTTTCAGATTTATTACGTAAAATCTTGTAAGACGAACTTTTAGTCTAAGGTTTGGCTTTAAGGAGAATGTGAATTTGTAGGTAAGTGAAATGTATGGCATCCAAACACATCCCTTGGGTTTTGGAGAAGTGGAACCTGAGATTTGAAATAAGGAATAAAAGGTCCAAGGTGCAAAACAACTCTTAACTGCCAAGGCCAAAGGGCTAATTTTTAAGCACATAAGCTTTATTACAGTCTTAAAAGATGTTAACCAAGTCCATCGAGCTATTTTATTTAGTGCTTAGGTCTCAAATGGTTGTGTTTTTTTTTTTAATGGGTCTACTCAAAATAGAATGCCTATTATATTCTAAAATAATACTCCATAATTACTGTGTTATTCTGTATAGAGGGTAAATAGAATAGCTTCAATGGGAATATAATTTAATTTTTTTTTCAGTCCTGGGGATCAAACCCAGGGTCTCATGCATGCTAGGCAAGTGCCATCTATTTCCCTAGCCCCTAATTTAATTTTTTAATTAAAAGATTTACTTCCATTGCAGTAATAGAAAAGTGGGTGGCATGTATCTTTTGGCCAAAGGAGCTATTCTCTAGTGATTAGTCATTCTCTGCCCATAAGCAGTTTCCCCCTTGTGATTATAAAATTTATTAATTTCCTATTTTTGATTGTGATAAGTCGATTACTTATCATTGCTTTGGTGGACAAGTGTTTAAAAAATAATGGGTTTGCCTTCTTTGGTTAAATATGGTATGAATGCCAAAAATTATTTTTGAACCATATTCTTCATTTTGTTTACAATATTTCTTACAGTTAGGACCATCACCAAATCAATTCTAGAAGGTGCTATTGTTAACTGGAGAATATCTGGCAACAATTAAAGGCTGCTGCTTTTTTTTTTTTTTTTTTTTTAAAGTTATCTTTCACTGGAAGAAGGTCTAAAAAAGGCAGAATTGATAGCCCTCCCTCTGGCCAGGATTAGGAGGGGGATATCAGAATTAAAATAAGGAGAAGTTGCCACTGCTCAGTTTAACTGCTCTAACCTTCAGATTAGTTCCTTATGTTGGGTTTAGTTAGAACTGGGCCAGTGGAAATGCTAAATTTGTAAAACAAAGCTAAGAATACTGACTCGCACTTTAAAGTTTGTTTTACTCTGCCTCAATTAGTGATAAGCAGAGTAACCCTAAACAATATTTTGTTTATACAGGCCTATTGAAGAATATATAATTTATGTTTTTTAAACTGCATCTTTTGTCTCTGTTGAAGCTGTGTAAATCTTTTTTTCAAATGTAATTTTTTTAAAACAACTGTCTTCTAACAAAATTCTCCCCCTCAAAACAGCATTTCCAATGGTAATAGGTATTGTTACTATGTACTTATGTATTCCCTGTACCTGAACACTTATTGCTGCCTCACAAGAAAATGGAACTTTTATGTTAAAAATAAAGTCTGTTCTTCTTGAGTTTTTCTGTGTATTTTTATGAATATTGTTGAAATTCAAATCACATTTCCTCAGACATTTCTAGCCTGATAGAGCATATATAGTATATTCTTTTCTATATGCTTATATAAGGCAATAGGTTCCTTGCTATCCTTTGCTTGCTCTAGAACTGAAAGTACCTGACCTTGTAAGTGCTAAACAAATAATAAAATGTAAGCAGCACACTGGAAGATGTATTCGTGTGAAAGAACTTCAATCGCTCCAAGTTCGTTAGAGATGGTGTAGCTGGGGTGCTCAGTTTTATTAACTAATTTTTTTTCAAGGTAGGATCTCACTCTAGCCCAGGCTGACCTGGAATTCACTCTGTAGTCTCAGGGTGGAACACACTCCATAGTCTCAGGCTGGCCTTGAACTCACAGTGATCCTCCTACCTTGGCCTCCGGAGTGCTGGGGTTAAGCCTGGCTAAGGGACATGTTTTTTTTTTTTGTTTTTTTTTTTGGTTTTTCGAGGTAGGGTCTCACTCTAGTCCAGGCTGACCTGGAATTCACTCTGTAGTCTCAGGGTGGCCTTGAACTCTCAGCGATCCTCCTACCTCTGCCTCCTGAGTGCTGGGATTAAAGGAGTGCGCCACCACGCCTGGCTCTAAGGGACATGTTTGAAGTGAAAGTAGTTTGGTTATCAAATTTGTTAAAGTGAAAAATAATAGCAAAAGGTAGATCTGAGCAGGGTATGGGTGGTGCACACCTAGCATCCTATCACCTGGGAGGCTAAGACCCAGAGGATCACAAGTTAGGGCCAACCTGGGCTTCATAATGAGAATTTTGTAGAAACAAATATCCTGAGTGGTGTGGATTACAGACGTGTGTGTCACCACACCCAGTTTAAATATATTTTTTTAAACTTAAAAGTCACCAATCAATAGCCTTTGTATCTCTTGTGTTCAGTGGATTTTTTTCAAAATTGTTCAGTTTTTTTTTTTTTTTTTTTTTTTTTTTTTTTTTTTTTTTGGTTTTTCGAGGTAGGGTCTCTCTCTAGTCCAGGCTGACCTGGAATTCACTGTGTAGTCTCAGAGTGGCCTTGAACTCACGGTGATCCTCCTACCTCTGCCTCCTGAGTGCTGGGATTAAAGGCGTGCGCCACCACGCCCGGCTTCAGTCTTTTTTTATTATTATTCATTTATTCATTTTCAAGCAGAGATACAGAGAGAGAGAGAGAGAGAGAGAGAGAGAGAGAGAGAGAGAGAGAGAGTGCACCAGGGCCACCACCTTGTGGGTCTGGCCCATGTGGGTCCTGGGGAATCGAATCCGGGGCCTCACACACTGGAGGCAAGTGCTTCAACCTCTGAGCCATCTCTCCAGCCCAAAATTGTTCAGTCTTAAATGAGTCGCACCAACATTTTAAGAAATGAAGAAAAAGCCGGGCGTGGTGGCACACACCTTTAAACCCAGCACTCGAGAGGCAGAGATAGGAGGATCACCATGAGTTCGAGGCCACCCTGAGACTACATAGTGAATTCCAGGTCAGCCTGGACTAGAGCAAGACCCTACCATTAAAAACTAAAAAAAAAAAAGAAAAACAGAAAAGTATCCATAAGGAGAGTTTTTTGTATTAAACTTTTTTCAATGGTAGGGATCAAACCCAGGCCTCGTGTGTGCTAGGCAAGCACTTTGAGCTGCGTATCCTTTGTATAAAATGTGCTGGAAAGGTTCATACACACAGACTGTAATATAAAATGTATTTATGAAAACGACATGAGAAGTAGTCACTGATGCTCTTTTGTCTGCTCTACTATCTTAATGCATAAATGAGACTGAATTCAAGACACATTTATTTTTTGTTACAGGGTTTCATATTGCCCAACTTGGCCTCCCTGGGTAGCTGCAGATGATCTTGAATTTCTGATTCTCCTGCCTCTACTTCCTGAGTGCTGGCTGGGATTACAGATGGGCGCCACCATGTCTAGGTCTGTGCAGTGCTGGGCATCAAACCGACTGCTCTATCCCCAGCTCTCAACACATCTTTCTACTTGTTGGTATCTCCAAATTGCTGCTTGTCCTTGAGCATCTTTGCATCTCACACTGAGAGTTTGCCTCCATACACTCTTTGTTTGGCTTGTTCTCTAGTGTGGGTTGGTCCCACTGCAGTACCATGGAGACTGTGATGATTAAGTCTCAAACATTAGCAGCTATGTTTGAGAGCATCCAAGCAATTCAAAGGAAAAGCAAAGTCCTGGATTTGGGGGCATCTTAGTTTAGTGGTTATGAGATTTTTTTTTTTTTTCGAGGTAGGGTCTCACTCTAGCCCAGGCTGAACTGGAATTCACTATGTAGTCTCAGGGTGGCCTTGAACTCATGGTGATCCTCCTACCTCTGCCTCCTGAGTGCTGGGATTAAAGGTGTGCACCACCACGCCCGGCATACCCACAGTCTTCTATCTGGGAAGTATCAAAGTCTTTGTTCCAAGTCCACTTCAGAACTTACTGTCATGTACTAAGTCTTGCTGTTACCCTGTAGCAGCAGTACTGACCAAACAGTCTCCTTTGTGGCTGTCTTCTTGCTAAGCTGCTGACAGCTTGGTTCAGAGGACAGAGAGGAAGCTGGTGGGACACCAGTTCCTGACCAAAGGAAATCACTGACAAATATTTGGGCTCTCTGGCTTGTAATATTGCTGTAACCACAGAAATTAGAGAAACAGAAACAAACTTCACATTTTATTTTTATTTGCAAGCAGAGAGAGAGAAACAGTGAGGGTCAGAGAGAGAATGGGTGTGCCAGGGCCCCTGGCTGCTACAAACGAACTCCAGACGCATGCAACACTTCATGTATCTGCCTTCGCGTGGGTCGCATGGGTACTGGGGAATCAAATCTGGGTTGTTAGGCTTTGCAGGCAAGCACCTTAACTGCTGAGCCGTCTCTCCAGCCCAAACTTTACATTTTTTTCTTATTTTTTTTTTTCTTTTAGGTGACTAGAGAGTTAAAAAGGTAAGCTTTTTAAATACTAGGAATCTAATGCAGGGTCTTGGGAACAGAACACTAGGCTAAGTATAAGTACTCTTGTCAATGAGCAGGCTTTCAAAAGTGATTTTAAAAAAACTATGTATTGTGTGTGCACATGCAGGCACACCAGGGCTTCTTGCTGCTGCAAACGGGATGCTAGATGCTTGTTCCACTTTTTGCATCTGGCTTATGTAGGTGGCTTGGGAATTGAATCTAGGCCAATAGGCTTTGCATGCAAGCTTCTTTAACTGATGCACTATCTTCCCAGCCCCTCCAAAGGTAATTTCAAAATATTGATGGATGGATGGTGGATGAGGGCAGAGAAAAGAGTAACATGGGCATGCCAGGGCTTCCTGCTGCTCAAATGAACTCCAGATGCACGTGCCATCTGGCTTTAACATGGGTACTGGAGAATCAAACCCAGATCTTTAGGCTTTGTGGGCAAGCACCTTAACCACTGAATCATCTCTCCAGCCCCCAAAGGTAATTTTTAAATATCAGCTTGGTCTGTCCATTTCAGGTAGAGAAGACAGTAAAATGAGTCAATGCAAAAATGTATGCCTCATAGCACATTTGATATATATCTGTGTGTGTGTGTGTGTGTGTGTGTGTGTGTGTGTGTGTGTACACAGTGAATATGCCTATATGGTAGGAATGTGGGTGATTATTTTTCTATTTTTAGAAGATATTACTTTGAAATGGGAAAAAACTAGCAGCTTTTTAATGCTGTGATGTCATTGAGGTCAAGTCAAAGGAGCCAGGAGAGGTACAGTGCATAGCATCAAGGGATGCACTGGTGCTTTGGGGACAGGAAAGGTGGGAGGAGATCTCACTGGTGCTTTTAAATGTTTCTGGGTGACACCTAGAGGAGAGTAGGGATGCACACCCCAGGTACCCCTGGCTGCCTGGGCTAGGTGCTCCTAGGTACTTGTGTGGGGGTGTTGAAGCAACAGGTAATTGCACAATTGTACAATTCACAATGCAAAAATACTGCCTTTTAACCACCAAAAAAAGCCTTTTCTGTTTTACTCACTCTTTGGCCAATGATTGGTTTATGTATACCAGTGAGTAAAGAACTACGTATTGACATTAACTGCTAGACAAATCCATGTCTAAGCATGCTTGAGGCTTGGATTCCATGCCCAGCAACCCAACCCCACCCCCAACAAATGCCAAGAGCAGTTTTTATTGAGCTCTTAAGTTTTCTGATTTCGGAAAAGATTGAACTTATTTAAACCAACTATATTTCCCTCCCCAGACTGTCCCTCTGTCATATTTAAACTCTACTATGGTTTGTGTAAAATGTTTTTTTGTTCAGAGCTATTGGGTTAGCATTTGGAAACTTGTTTTTTCCTAATTTTTTTATTCTAGTTGAAGCTCAAGCTGATGAAATAAGAGCTTCCCAACACTGTAAAGACAGAAATGATCAATCTAGTTTCACTTCTTTTCACGACTGCCTTCAACAAATCACTGGCTGTCATTCCTAGGCTCCAGTTTTTCTATTTGATAGTTTGGTTACAGGCATTCTCAGTTTTCAAACTTGAGGCAGCCATCCCTTCCTTCTAGATGAGTCACAGGGATAGTAATTGCCCTGATTTTATTTCCATACTAAATGTCTTCATCAGTTTCCCTCTGTTCTAGGGATAAAACCCAAGTTTTAAAATAAGGAAACTAACTGGCTTTGTATTGAACACTTTAACATTGTGCTCTATGCCATTTGTAATCTTTATTTTTTAAAAAATTTTAAATATTTTATTTATTCATTTTCAAGCAGAGAGATAGAGAGAGAGAGAGAGAGAGAGAGAGAGAGAGAGAAACTGAGAATGCACCAGGGCCACCACCTTATGGGTCTGGCTTATGTGGGTCCTGGGGAATTGAACCTGGGGCTTTAGGCACTGGAGGCAAGTGCCTTAACCACTGAGCCATCTCTCCAGCCCTGTAATCTTTATTAAAACAAGCTGAGGGGGGTGCATACATCCCAGCACTCAGGAGGCAAGGTAGGAGGATCCACAATCTGAGTCTACATAGTGAATTGCAGGTCAGCCCGGGCTAGAGTGAGACCCTACCTCAAAAAACCCAAAATAAATAAAAAATAAACTCAGAAAAAGCACATTTAAACTTCATTTGCACTATTTCTAGGTCCTGTGTATTTCTAGGTAATCTATAAGAGCTGAAGTAACTGTCAGTGTGCCAATACTAAAATACTGAAGCCGATTTTGTTGGAATACCATTTGTTTTAATCACAGCAGAGCTATATTCTACAATTAAAGATCTCAGGAAATAAGAGTTAAAGCTCATTGATCTCATCTTGGTATTTCTGCCTCTAGTATGGATAGGCCAAATTCAGTTCTGCTGGGGCTTTTCTAAATAAGTATTAAAAATTTCTAATCTATGTATTTTTATCTGTAGTAAAATAGAATACAGGCGTCCTCTCCCCCATTGAATAGAAAAGGTTATTTCTTATTGACGGAAGGTTAAAGCGAGATAAACCGCAATTGCTCTAAGCGCTTGCTTCTCTTACTGCACGTCTGCTTGGTTTCCTGTACTGTCGGTCTTGGTTTAACACAGCAAATTGTCTTTTTCAACCACCAAGTTATAAATGATTGAGCCTCAAATTACTTTAAGGAAATACAATAGCCTTCATTTAATAAGTTACTAGTATGTAAAAATGGAGTTGTTGGACTTGAAATTATAACGACTTACTAAGGCAGGTAACGTTGCTCTGGGTTAAGCTGGAATGAAACTGCACCCTGCTCACAGTGGAGACTGACTGGAAGTCTTGGAAGCGCCTGCATGTTCATAGTGGAGGATTCAGGCTTCTGGCCTATGGAGAGCTTTGATTTTCCTATCCATTGAAGAGTCATTTTTGCCAGATAACTAGCTGCTTTGCAGATATATGAAGGAAATATACACATATCTGTGAACTTGAACTAGTATGTTGGAAAGGATACCATTGCAACACAAAACAGCATAGACCCAACACATAGAGTCACAGATTGAGTCATGATCATGCTCTTGATGATTAAACCTTGGTAGAACAGTGATAGTAGTGCATTCTAGAAATTTTCAGTAAATAAAAAGTTTTAAAAATGCTTCTGAGGGGGCTGGAGAGATGGCTCATATGCTAAGGCTCTTGCCTGCAAAGCCTCCTGACAGGTTTGAAAGTCAGATGCACAAAGAGGCGTAAGCATCTGGAGTTCATTAACAACAGCTGAAGGCCCTGGTGTGCCCATTCTCTCTGGCTCTCTTTCTCTAATTTCTCTAGCTTTCTCTCTCTGCTTGGAAAAAAAAAGAAAAAAAAACTTTTTAAATGCTTCTGCAGCCAGATGTGGTGGTGCACACCTTTAACCCCAGCACTAGGGAGGCAGAGGTAGGAGGATCGAAGAGAGTTTGAGGCCAGCCTGAGACTACATAGTGAATCCAGGTCAGCCTGGGCTAGAGTGAAACCCTACCTTGAAAAATAAAAATAAAAACCCCACAACTTTTGAAGCAATAATAGCTCATTAAGACTACAGAAGCTAGGAATGATATCGTGGAAAGATAATTTATAACCTGTCCCTCCATAAGGTCTTTGTAGCCTACCCAATCCGTGGTCCCTGTAGTGGGCTTCGGGAAAGCGCATGGACAATTTCCATCGTGGTCAAGCCTGACTGCTGGGAAAGAGCAGTGGATGGCAGTTTACACTGCTCCTTCCCTAAAAACCATTTGCTAGATACATTAATTTGTCCTTTACAAGTAATTATTGTCTGAATAAGCCCGTTTGGAACAAGAAACTCATAAAAGCTATAGTGACCACTTAATTGGAATTTTTATGGAGCTGCAGTGGATTGGGTGATAAAAATAAACACTTTGGAAACTGCCTCGAAACTAAAGGTGGGCAGCAGAAAGGGACAGGAAAGCAGGTGACCGATGTGTGTACCTTAGTTATGTTCTCATTAGCTTGCACTTCCTTCCACTTGATATTTCCCTCCAAAACTTAGACTCTAAACCGCTTATTAATGAAACAGAGCTTCAGGTGATGATACACAGAAGGGAGGAAAAATAAGACACTCTCGTTTTGGTTGTGTAGAGTTTTCTGTGTCTCTGCCAGAAAGCATTCTGAGTTCATGTTTACTCTGAAGTCATGTGAAGTAATAAGTATGCAGATATATATAAGGATTAGACTCCCTTGTTCAGATTTAAGTTTCTGGATAGTCTCCGGAATATTAATGTCAGCTAAGCATGCTGCAGCAGTGTGAGAAGCAGCCTGAAGACAGCTCACACAGCATCCCAAGGATCACTGCACATACTTGTGGTTTATGAATTAGAAAGATAGATTTTTCTCATTTCTACAGAACGGAATTAGGAATGTCCATGATTTTGTATGAGTGAAAGGTAACATTTTAGCCTCGAATGTAGAAAACCATGTACAGGTTTCCCTGATTTCATTAAAGCAACTTGAGTTCCCTAATCTACCTGTCAACCAAAGGCAAAGCCAGCTTGGTTCTCATGTTACTTTCCACAACAGACAATCCCCACTACTATTTCATTTTTTTAAAAGTGGGGGCTGAAGAGATGGCTCGGTGGTTAAGGCACTTGCCTGTAGAGCAGAAGGACATGAGTTCAATTCCCCAGTACCCATGTAAAGCCAGATGCACAATGTGGTGCATGCATCTGGAGTAATAAAATATTTTTCTTAAAAAAAGCCCCAAATCACGGCCAATGTACATTCTATTTTTTGTCTACATTATAGAATTCTCATAGCCAGCAAGGTAACAAACACCTCCAAAAGAAAAGAAAAATGCCCAGCTCCTATAATTTAGACATAAAATTTGATATCTGAATATTGCACTCAGTTTCTAAAATTTTCCACATATTATCTTGCAACGAGCTTACAACCAACATGTTAAATATATGCTTAATGTATTCAAATGTCATAGGCATCTGACTAAAATTAACTGACAGATGTTGTAATACAAACACCATGCTTTTGTTGTGGGTTACAATATAAACTCCTGTCCACAAAGGCATCGTGTTGCAACATTGATGTCTCAAGGCCCCTGAAATGAAGTAACTTGGGTCAAGCATTAAGAAGCTCATCATCTGAGTGTCCAATGGCGTCTGGATTGGAGAGGGGATCCAAATCTGCAAATAGGTTGAACCAGGCTGACATGTCTTGGTTGCCATTGTTGGGGGCTAGAAAAAAAAAAGACATTAAAGAGTTTTAGCTTTTGGAAAAAACAATCTTTGTACTACTTTCATAATACTTTTTGGTAAAAATTAAATTGACTGACAATGATCCCTTAAGGGTAAGTTTGAAGAGCTATTGCAGATACCTTACTCTTTACTGAGGCTCCTATAATTGTCACAAGCTGCTCTGAGAAAAGACTCAAGTAAACATAAAGGGCAAACAGTGGTCATCTCAAAAACATTTAATAGGATTTATAGATGGTTCTCGTATAACCTTTAAAATTAAAATAACTTGTTCCTACCACACAAGAGATCACATGTGTAAACTCTGCTTAGAGTCTGTTTATTAATGAAAATATTATAGAAATATTAGAAATAAAGGGAGAAAGCCTCTAATTGTACCTTCCTAAGGTAAATGTGCCCGTAAACACATCATCCAGAGTTTGGGCAACATTCCAGTCACTACTCACCCCCCTGGGGAACTTTTTTCTGCACTGTTAACAATAATGTTGTGATAAGGTTCTTTTGCCTATAATTTGGCTAATATATAGATGTATTTCGATTAGCTATGTACTTAGAAATGGAATTGTTTTATCATAAGTGTAAAAATATTCAATTTTAGTGGGAATTACAAAATGATTTTCCAAGTGATAATTCCAATTTCTACTGTTAGGAGCAGTGAATGAGACTTTTTTTTTTTTTTTGGTTTTTCGAGGTAGGGTCTCGCTCTAGTCCAGGCTGACCTGGAATTTACAATGTAGTCTCTCAGGGTGGCCTTGAACTCATGGCAATCTTCCTACCTCTGCCTCCCGAGTGCTGGGATTAAAGGTGTGCGCCACCACACCCGGCATGAATGAGACTTTTGTTTGTTCTTCCACATCCTTGTCAATACTTTTTTTTTTTTTCATTTTAGCCATTCTGGTAAGTTTATTGGGTTTTTCCAAGGGGTGGAGGTGGCGGTGGCAGGCTCTTGCCACATAGTGCGGGCTGGCCTGAAACTCGTGATGGTCCTGCCTCAGACTCCGAGTGCTGGAGTGCTCGGATTCTAATATATAAGCATGTGCCAGCACATCTCCTTTTTCAGTATATTTGTTTGAATTGTTTTCATGGTGCTGAGGATTGAACGCTGGGCCTTGCATATGTTAGGTAAGCACCCTACTGTTGAGCTCCATGCCTAGCCCTACATCTTGGTTTGAATTTTCATTTCATGAAATGGGACACTTAATGAGTTTTTATTTCCGAGCTTACAGTTAACCAGCTTTGTTGTTGTTGTTCAGAACTAAGAGTCATCTTTTCCCCCTATTCCTCCCACCCCCAAATCAGTCTCAGTGACTATAGGTAAATACCTCTGCTTTTGGTTACATCATTTGGATCTTGGATGTCCCCCAGAAGTCCATGTGTTCTGCTGGTTCTCAGCCCAGGCGTTACTGGGAGGTGGTGGAAGCTTTAGGAGTGGGCTGAGGAGGTATTTCCATAGCACGTCAGTGCCCTGCACTTTGTTCCCACAACACACTCATTTAGGAGGGAGGGCTCAGTGGAAGAAAGAAAGATCACTGGGGGCTGTCTCTCAGTTTCCAGGAGGTAAACACACCACACGCTGCTTAACTGTGCTCCCACAGATCCGAAAGCACTGGAACCAACTGATCATGGGGTGAAACCTCTAAAAGCTAGAATGCAGACTCTTAAATATATAAAGGCCAAGGAAGTGAAGATGGGGCTGGGGGTCCAGTGGACAGCAGAATGTTTGTCTGGCATATGCAAAGCTCTACATTCAATCCTCAGCACCTCAGAGGAAGGAACTGGGGGAGAAAGGGAGGGAAAAAGGAAGGGGGAAAAATCACAATTCCTAATAACCATAGTAATAAATGTCTACAGGAATTCTAAATGGCCTACACCTGTAATCCCAGCATTTGGGGGGTTAAGGCCAGAAAATCACAAGTTCAAGGCCAGTCTGGACTACATAGTGAGACCCTGTCTACTATTTGAACTATTTCAGTTTGATAGATACATAGGTAGGTAAATAGAATGAGAATACAGCGCAAACAAGGTTTTGAGGGAAACACAGTTATCAAACACATGGAAATATTTTACATTAATTTTATAGTCTTTCTATAATGATGAATTTCTATTAAAATTTAAATTGATTTGATATCCAAGAATTTAGAAGTCATCTTGAAAGGCCTTCCACCGGCCAAAACAGGAACAACTTGAGTACAAAATTATCAAGTATAGCAATGACTATTAACTATAAGAAAAACATGAATGTACACTGGTAACTGATAATTATTGAGAAAGGAGAGAGGTCTCTTGTTTACTGCAGAGCATTGAGGCCCAATGAAGGCCTCAGTAAAGTTTTTTAAGAAGTGTGATCTATGGGGGCTGGAGAGATGGCTCAGCGGTTAAGGCACTTGCCTCCAGTGCCTAAAGCCCCAGGTTCAATTCCCCAGGACCCACATAAACCAGACCCACAAGGTGGTGGCCCTGGTGTGCTCTCTC